>JABASH010002977.1:0-18054 GCA_019776445.1 Tomocerus maximus | reverse complement strand
AATTTTTCTATACTAAGTAGTTAAATGTATAGCTAAGTTAAATAATAACAACTGAAGCAATAATTCGCTTTTAGGAACATTTATTTGTAAAACGTGAACAATGTAATGCAAGTACACTGTTTGCCTTGATATGATTCGGCAGATCCCAATAACAAAGCACACAATGGAAAGTGATTTCAATCTGCAAAACAGGATTTTTTTCTTAGTCAGAAACGTTATGTGCGATGTTTATCGTTATAACATTAACTATGTTGTTCACCTATGACTTGACCACTGAAATTGAGATGGTATGGTCAATATGTGGTCCAAAATAGTTTTTGTATATTAGAATCTTTACAATCTGTCAAGGAAATTGTGTTAGTAACACTTACATGCGTTGGTCAAACTGGCATCTAATGACGTAAGCAAATATATATTATTTGTTTTAAAAGCATATAGTAGTGTTAAGTAAACTGCATCTTATTAGCTTGGGACAAAGAACCAATAAATAATATCAATGATGCAGTACATTTTTCATTGCAGAGTGTGAGTGCAGTGTAAAAAGTGTATTGAATATGTTATGCACGATTTGGCTTGTTATGTTTCCTCTACTTCAGTGCAAATTATGTTATACATGTTCTTTAATTGTTCAGTGATGTAGGATACATATCTACTATCTCTGTAATCCACCATACCATACAAGGCAAGGGCAGGGTGGATCTAATAGAAAAACTAGAACAGCAACCTGAACTTCTGGACAAAAGGTAAATCATGAAAGAGTATAAAAGATCTCTTTCTTTCTTTTATAGTGTACTCTTGACTCTTAACAATACAAGATCTCAAAGCATTTGCTTTTAACTTCTTCATCATGAACACTGTGAGTTGTATATTTACTTGTACGAAATTATGGTACGAGTGTTGGCAAATAACTTATTAAGACTTTATTTGATTCTAGATTATTGTTCTTCTCGGATTTTTGGCAGCTGCCAATGCTGGAGCCCTTTATAATGGACATTACGACACACAAGTAAGTTAACTTAAATTAAAGATCAGTTTTTGCTAAATATTTCCGGGAAATTTCTCATATAATCATTTGTTGGAATAGCTTCTTAATGGACTTGATTACTCTGGATTCCATTACGGGTACAACTTCGCATATCCTCAGTATACATATGCCCCCGCAGTCAAAACCGTTTTAACTGCTGCTCCAGCTCCAATTGTATATCAGCCAGCTCCAGCCATTAAAGTTGTCCAGCCAGTTGTCCAAGTTGTTAAGCCTAGANAAGCCTAGAATTGTCCAAACTGCCCCACCTCCAGTTGTTACCGCTGTAAGATTGAATTATATTCACGAAAGAGTTATAATTTTATCATTTTATCACTAATGTAATCATTATTTCCTTGCGGATTCTTAGAAATTCTCGGTTCCAGCAAAGAGGACTATTGTTGTGCCTGCCCCTGCCCAAATCGTTTACCAACCAGCTCCTGTTGTAAAAATTGCCCAACCTGTAGTTCAAACTGTTGCTGTTGCCCATGCCCAACCAGTTTTGGGAGATTACGGATACTCCGCTTATTACGGAAACTACGGAGGATATGCCCCAACCTATTTCAGTTACAAAAAGTAATTACTCTTCAATACCAAAGAGTTTTAATGTACTCATCTCCTAGTTCATATTTCATTTCTCCCTCATTCACCCATCCTAGAGGTACAGATTGTAAAATAATACGTTTATAATGGCAGTGTATAATCAAATCATTACGAGTCATAATTTATGACCTAATAAAAGAATCTTTGTCGACAAAACAAAGATATTTACCTCATATAATTTATTACAATGTTACTTCTTGTGCCATATATTTTCTACATACACTTGCATGTGCTAGGTACTATAAAACCTATTAACCATATCAACTATAAGCTGTCTTCAATAAATAAATACACGCTATTTTGCAATTTGCAATGTACTGTATGGAGTATGGACATACGCTTCTTTTTCATTGAAGGTTTCTTAAATCAGCTTACACGAATGGTTGCAATTATTCGGATAAGTAATACGAAAGTATGAAGGGACATTATAAGGATTTACTAATTTTTATTGCACACTACACATTACACAATCACATAAAGTCACTTGCCGTCAGTGCAGTGTCGTATACGCACGTCTTTAGTAGCCTGTTAGAACGTAGTGCATAGTTGTTAAAGTTAGTAGTTAATAGTACGTAGCCAAAATAGACAAGAATGTGAAATGTTTCGATACAGATGGTGAATTTGGAGTGGATGAATCTTGACAAAATGTTAGTCTTTATTTCTTCCCATAATATGGGCAATTAACAATATCGGGGTATTCGCATTTATTGGTGTTTGGATTAAAATGAAGATTATCTCTGGACAGTGTAACACCCACTTTACTTCTCCGGAACAGGAATAAAACCGACCACAATTCTTTAGATGCGGATAGTTTCCATCTGGTCTGTTTGTACAATCGAACCTTATGTCAAGGTTAATTGGAAAATATATTATCAGCAAATGACAAATACAACATATCTAATCTAAGAATTTTGGAAAATTTTATGGAATTAGGAATTTTCATAGTAAGATTATATATACTGATTTACAAGTAAACATTTACCAAATATCCCAGGCAAGACCATTACGAAAAAGAAACGATACACCTTTGTTTCCATATCTAAGATAAATTGAATAGGTACCGAAAGAAAACTAACATAAGTTAGGTGTAGCGAATGAGATTGCGGTTGTGAGAAATCAGAGAAATGAGATCGATAAGTAATACGTGATATTCAGAACGAAATGTTTTGCTATTATTGCGTACTTAACCAACAGTCAACACCGGCATCACTGGGTGTCAGTACCGAATCACATTCATCTTTTAATTTTTATTGTCCATTAGAATACTATCATAGAAACTAGAAACCTGATTGAGCAATTAAAATCACATTACCTCATTTCTCAATTTTATACTGATATTTGATATATCTGTTTCAGCAGGAATCATTTCTAAATGAATAAATCTGTTTCATATTAAAATAATTATGCTGATGTAATTTTATAAGCCCATCACGTAATCACATGCAGTTCGAAATGATGAGTTATGTTAAAAATCTAAGGTACAACACTTATTAATCACAATTAGCAAGCTGTTTTTGTAAGTTTTTAAGATTTAAACGCTTTTATTCAATCAAACAATTTAAAACAAAACATATGTTACATTTTTCTATCCTCCAACTACAACCCACTCCTAAGTATTTTCACATGATCATAAAAATTACCATGCAAAATTAGGTTCAGGCCTAGCATTTAACATTTTCGGCAGCATCGCATGCTCTTTGTTTCGGATTGAATAGTTGACCAGCGGGGCACGTTTCCTGCAAACCGTTCCCGTCAATACATTTAAGATAACTCTTACAGTTTTCAACAGAGTTGGTAGAAATGACGACGTTATTCGGCAGCAATTGGCAGTTGGCTGGCATTTTGTAATTTGGACAATTAACAATGTCGGGGTATTCACATTTATTGCTGTTTGGATCAAAATGAAGATTATCTGGACAGAATAACACCCATTTTACTTCTCCGGAACAGGAAAAGAACTGGCCACATGTTCTCCAGATCTGGGTAATTTCCATTCGGTCTGTTTGTGCACTCGAATCCTGTCAATAGGAAAAATGAAAAACTATCATTAAACCACAAATCTAGAACTTTTAATATAATAAAACTCTGTCAATCTAAAAGATACAAGCTATTGATTAAATGGTATTACATGTATTATCTATGTAATTCACGAAGTAGTTCAAAATTAAGTACTGTAGATTTATTTTAGCAATGAAAATTGTAATATCATACCATAAATCCCAGGAAGAATTACCGTTGCGAAAACAAAACAAAAAGTAATTTTCTGCATATTGAAAGAGTACTCGTTTGTTAATATCTGGAATTAGAATTTGAAGAGTATGGACTTCCAAGCTTTAGTAGAGAAACCTGGTTTTGAAGTTAAGAGTGGTCAATCGTAACTGATTTTCTCAGGGGAAATGAGAGAGTTTTTATACAAAATATTTTATAGCAGAAATGACAACATCCTATGCTAAATTATGCAGTATCAATTTTAATCAGTATCTATATGAAGATCATTACCATACGTCACATTTGATGACGAAACTCCCATAGTGGGTACATAGAACAGCAACTTAGGGAAGTGTACATAGAGATGCAAAATGCAAACACAGTGCAAATACCACTAATAAGGATTAAAAAATCATATTGAATAATAATTAATTGTAGACTTGGAATTATTTTAGATACTCAATGAAATGTGAATGACTTTATTTGGCCGTGAATATATTGTGGCGCAAATAACTGCAGTTACTATTGTCATTCCTATGTATGTATTGACAATATTAGGTGTTCAATTACATAAAGAAGCGCGTAGGGCGGCTTTCCATTGATCTCATTGGTGAAGTAAACAGCACAACCGCTAACCGTTACATAAACATGACATCATGACAATAAATTTGTATACCAAATATGGTCTTTATTCATTAATTGCGTTTTAATAGCAGAAATAATAATAATTTTAATTAATACACTTATCAGTCTGAGTTTGATTAACAGATAGATTTTATATTCCATAATGTGAAGAACAAATATTTTAAGCTTATATAAGAATTTATACGCTGCACATGAATGTCATGGGTGAATGTACTATACATGACAGTACTGGTATTAAATGACATTTTTCTGGGAAGGTGACATTACATTTTTGTTTTTACGAGTGGTTAACGGAAATGATAAAGTATCTATTTAATTTTTGACACTAATACTATTTATCTGTAATTTCTAATCTGTGGTGCATTACATGAGTTACATTTTGTAATACATTTGATTGATTTACCTCCAATTAAATTCATACATTTTTTCATCAATTAACACAATACATTAGTCATTAGATCATTTTTAGGACGGAATAGATTGAACATTGAACTGAAAAGGCTGCTTTGGTAATCATACAAAAAAGATTGGTCGCTCTTATATAATTATTTTCCAGTTTCTTATTTTCTATGAGATAAAAACTGCACCATAATCACTCGGTTGGATATTTCTAGAGTGGTTTTAAGTAGCATTGAGCAACTTCATAATTTGTGTGACCAATGTGATCACCTATGGTAGACATTAACATTAGTAATACAAACGTGATGTTATAATTCGCATTCCTAATAACAAACTATAAGTAAGTATAGTTATAATTAGATCATAATTGGGAATACTCGACCGGATAGCGGAATGGAGCCTTTTGTATGTTCCTTCAAAATACAACCATATTATATTAATTATCAATTTGTTAAATGCTTGAGAATAATCAACAAACCATTTTATGTAACTATGATCGTACCTTTCGAAACACGGACATGTTTTCATGTGATTTGATATTATTCCAACATCTGCAAAGCTCCATTTTCTTATTGGAGAAAAAGATGTGGAAAAGAACCATTTCTAAATATCATATTTTGAAAGATAAATTATATCATTCGGACCAGTTATCAGTACATAGTGATATTAAATACCTTTTCAACAACTTCCCATTTTTTTAACGTTGGATGTTTTTCCCATTGAAATACCACCAGACCTCTTTCGACGATAACACATTCACATACTTCACGGAAAAGAGTACTTGTCATGGACAGAGCATTTAGGCTAGCAGAAAAACAATTTGATTATCATATTGGAAGTCTGAGAATTCACGCATTCTAATTTGGGTTCCTACTACTATGATATTCTGAAATACAATTTACCCAGAGCAAAATTCATTTTTAATTCTTTTACCTTAATGGGTCCAGATATTTTGTCATGTGGATCAACAATTCAAAAGGAAGACTAGAAAAATAATCTTGAGTATCATTATCTTTATCACCTACGACAAAAACAATTTTTTAACTACGTGAGTACCTTATCTATACTAAAAGGTATTTAGTAAAAGGGAATTTTTAATATTTTAGCTGAAGAATTTGCAAATAAGGGAGATAAGGATGTTCACCTGCAGGTAGCATTTTCTGCGTGAAACAAAATGCGTTCAAAACGTCATTGAAAACAATTCGATAATTGTTATCGTTTGGAAACATGCGTTCAGTTCCAAAGGAACATCCTTGATTAGCCAAAGGACACCTTGCGAATAACCATCCATTTAGTTGAGTGTGAATTCCTAGATGAATATTTGCAAAATGATCCGCGTATTCATCACGACGGAATTCTCTAGCACACATAAATGTGTACATCGAGTCCGGTTTTATTTGATAGCGAGTTATGACTTCCAAAACTATATTTAAATTGACATTCTTTGATTTTGAATTACTAGCGAGCGATTTGTCTTCGGCATTCGTATCTTTCTCTAGGACATAACCCCCACATGACGAGTCCTCGTCATCATCAACGGCAGATGAACAAGAATGGAATTCCGCAGAATTATCTTCTTTACCATTTTCTTTGACTTCCAAAACTTTTTCTGCGTTAGTTCGAGCAGTTGTAGTTCCTTGATCGGAAGATCGGTCTATTTTGATTGTTTTCAGCTTATTGCACACACTTTCTTGCAAGCCCGGAGGAGATTTTTTGGCTCCCCACGGAGAATCCGAGCTTTCGTCGTGATCAGATTCCGTTGATTCGGAGAAATCAGAAGATTCCTTTTCTAAAGTCGCTTGAGTGATTATGCACTTAGGAATTCGGTTTCCGGAAACACCTAGTGGCATTACCGGGTGTCGCTCATTGTGGTAGCAGCGAAGCGTATTTCTTAAGGAAGAAGGCAGGATTTGCTTCCATTCTGTTATAATTTGTTGGTCCCTCAGAGTCGAAGCAATATCTGTAATATAAATTCAAATAATCAGTTTTAAGACAGATTACTATGCCTTGACTAAGAAGGTTAATGTAACTTAATCTAACCTAACTGACTAGCATCCATGGCAAAAGGTTGACATTTTCCAGGAGGTAAAGGCCATCTATTCCATTCCATGGTACAAGCGATGACACTATAAAAGTTAGTAAGAATATAGCGTTGTTTTCACTCTAATGAAAAGTTAGTTTTGTCTACCTTGCGGGACATTTGGGCAAATGTTTTGCTTTTAGTCTTCTTTCCATCATAACCGGACAACCAAATTCTTTGTTGATACAAGGAACTCTGACATTTGGACACAGCAGTTCATGTTCATCTTGCTTACATTTGTGAAATTGTTTAGAACAAGAAAATCTACAAAAAATGATTGGGCAAGAAACGAATGTTTCAGGCCGACTGTTTCGCATTGACTTAAGTCTTAAGCATTTATCGATATTAAAGCAATTATCACAGTGGGTCTTGTGCTCTATTTCTTCAGTCTTTGAAATTGCCAATTTATTGCTCGAAGATTGCTCTTCAGCTTGAGTATCTTGGTTGTTCATTTTGTTACTAATCGTGTAATTTTCTTGGTCGAAAGATGAATTAAGTTGGGTTTACACAGGAACCAAATCTTCAATTTTTCTTGAAACTCTATGCAGAAAATCTATTTATACAGCCACATTCAATGAATCAACCTAATCATATTCTGAATTTATGCTTATACCTATATGAATTAGTGCTGATAAGTAAAGAAATGAATAACCAAAAGATGAATTTCCTTTGCGCCTTCAGTATCAACTTGATGTTACACTTGCGTACGGTTACAAAAAAGATGACACTTATGAGAGGGCAGTCTTTAGCATAGGACAACGACTATACATGAATGCAATACTTAAACCTTCACATGATTCTGTTAACGTTACAAATTGCATTAAAGTGAGTCAGCAAGGTATTACTCGGTATTACTAATCTGTGTACTATATCATCTCTTTTTTGGGATTCATGGACACTTTTGAATCTTTCCTGCATTTGCAAATTAGTCATGTCGCGTCAACAAATTGCAAAATATTTACCTGGAAATTTAATGAGATAAGCTGATTGAAAAGCATATTATTGGTTTCCTTATAGTCTGTATTGAACCCTAGTGCATTCTCATATTTGACTGATCAAACTTGAGAAAATCATTTCCGTCATTTTAATGTTGGAAAACCTATTCCAATTGATACTTACCAAAATGGTGTAACAATAATATTCTATTAGAATATTAAAGTAAAGCCATCAGACAGAGCAGACATCAGGGGGCATCAAAGGAAATAATACTTTTCATGCATTGAACATTATTGTTTATTACTTTTGCTGTATTCTCTTGTATGGTAACAGACTAGCAAGCAAACTAGAGCTATATATAATAGTTCTTCATATTATAATACTTTTCATTCATTGAACATTATTGTTTATTACTTTTGCTGTATTCTCTTGTATGGTAACAGACTAGCAAGCAAACTAGAGCTATATATAATAGTTCTTCATATTAAACAGTTAACAAGCATGTTGGAAGTTGGAATGGTCATTTTTGCACAGCTGCTATGCTGCTGTCTGCTGCGGCATTAAAGAACCATGAACCAGCTGAGCTCGTGTTTTTGCATGAAAAAGATTCAGCTGAATTTAAATGCACCTCTGCACATAATAATAACACTTTATATATTTACACGTTAGAAGGTATCAAAGGATCGAAAAGAATTATGAAAATAAGCCAATTTTTGGCATTCCTAAACTACAGTTTAATCTTAATCAATACTAGTCACATACATTCGGCATTCACTTTGTAAGCAGTCAGTCTTATTATCAAAGATAGTCGAGTCTTATAATCTAATAAGATTCTCAATCAGACTCAATCTCACCAACTCAAGACGACAAGGTTCATAATGTACAGTCGAGGCTAGCGGTACAGTGTACAGTACAAAATGTTCATATAAGGTAATAATATAAGTAAATCGTGTCATAAGCTATCCATAGGTACTTATAAAATATACTTTTCAACAAATGCAAATAATATATTATAAAAGTATCTAGTAATATCAGTTACTTTATGTCGGCTTTTTCAGATTTTGAGCATTTTGAAGTTTAGCCAACCGGCTAGCCATTTTACCATACAACTCCGTAGTCCGTGTATGCGTTAGCCGTATATTATGGTCATAGTCATAACGCTGTGCGTCAATGTGTATGTGTATATTGTGTCGTGCATGGCATGACTCAAAAGTTGTGTTGTGTGTGATTGTCAACGTGTCAGCAGCAGTTAACAATTCTCATTTATATGACAATTGAAAGCTGTATAGTTAATAGGTATAGTACATACAGGAACGGTATTCTTAATTGATCTTGGGTCCTTTTCTATTTGAAACGGTTCATTATGTCCATCATCCTCAGACTATACTAGAAAGATTGGTATTAGCATTAGTTAGCTTACACAGGATTACACTAAAAGACTAACATAACTCCTAGAGCCCGACAAACAATCATTCATATGTGTCCCATTCCCCACAGTTCCCAGTTGCATAGATAGCAAATAGCATTGCAGAAGTGATGGAGGATTAGCTACCTTCAAAATTGGGAAATTAAGGAATTGGGTTGGGATAGATTATTGTAGACTATGGAGCAGACGGCGGAAGTTGCAGAATCCGATAGAAAATCAAAAGATAAGCGTTGGTAAATCATTGGAATAAGTCAAACGAAGGTAAAGTACGATTAGCAAGTGAATAAATTATAAGCAGATTACATATAGGAATGTACATGCAAATGCTTACATACACGACAATTTTGCTTGGCATTTACATATCTTATATTTAATCACCGCCCACCGGTAATCACAGATTAGTACAAACTACAAACAGATTACAGAGATAGACGTATTCACGTATAGTTGAAGAAGTACATGTCTGTAGAGTGTAGAGTAGATATTATCGAATTACAGAGATTTTGTGATTATTTTACAGAAATTACATATCACACACGATCACACGACACGAGAAGCCTACATATCGTGCGTGTAATATCCAGCGATCCAGTATAGCGCATATCCATCAGATAGCAGAACTCCGCGAAACAAACTGAACTGACTGATATACCGACCGGAGACGTGGTCATGACCAATATCTTTTAAACAAGACCTTCAAAGTGAACCGATTCTCAGAAATTGCGAGTTGAAAATCTTTGTCACAGTCACATGCGCTACGAGATTATCTTGGACCTGGACTCCATGTAAATACTCTGTGGAATTGTGGATCGCCATTTTTAGTAAATGCACCGATTTTGAGTTGAGTGGCAGTAATATCAATTAGGCTAAAACTGGACAAACAAACCGAAGCTGCATTGCATTGCTGTTGAATTCTTGTCTGGAAACTGGAGTAGGCCATAGGCAGGCGAGAAGTAACATTTTTTATTAGTGCATTTTAGTGATTATCACAGCCATCAGTGCATCCTTTGTTCATAGTTCTTAAAATACTGAAAAGGTGAAAGGAGTAATTTTTTTCATTTCATAGTAATACGATAGTAGATAATGAAATTGGAATAATGTAATAAATTGGAGTGTCTTATATTTTGCAGGTCATCTGTGCAAACAAAAACGTGAGAAAGAAAATCATCTTAGGAAGATGGATAATCTGCCAGACTCAGGAGAAACCTCCAAGGAGAATGCATTAGCGGCGGAAATTAGTAGTCTAACTATTACGGATGAAAAAGACTCCTCTTTTGATCTTCCAGCCGAAATAAAATATCAAGAATGCTTTTATATTTGGTTAGAAGGAACTAAGGACGCCAAGTTTCCAATTGGACTGAAAAACAAGCAGAATGAAAAAGAATCTAATCCTAAAGGGGGCCTTATGGTGGCAATATCGGAATCCGAGTCGAAAGTTTACGAGAGTTGTCATATAATATTTCACCTGACTGAAATAAGAAATTACGACGAGGCGAAAAAGTCCATATACGAGCTTTCCGAATTTATTATGGACGTAGAATCGGATGGAAAAGCCCCAGCGGATGATGTGCAAGGATATTTCTACTTAGTAAATAATCTGAATGCTTATTTACTTTGGAAGAACGGTGAATCAAAAGAGTTGGCTGCTCATTTAGAACTGATGACAATAAAAAATTTTTGCTCAGCTCAGCGTAAATGGTCAAGTTACTGTGATAAGATTCAAACTAATGACTTTTCAACATTTTCGTCTAACCAAGCAAATTGAAGTTGCTGAAAAGGTTATTAATTAATATTACTACAGCTAAATTATGTATTATTACGCTAATAATTTACTAAACTCAAGAAGTTCTCCAAACATGTCTTTATTTTTTAGTTTTTATCAGATATTATGGTTTTTAGTGCTAAATTTCGGCAAGAATTAAAAAATATATTTCAGTTTGTTTTAATATTTTGTTTTACAGTTGGCAGAACTCGACCCAGAAAATCCGAAGTGGTTTTACTATATGTATTTTTATTATCGAGATATTCGGAGAAAAGTTGCGTTGAATGCTCCTCCAGAAGAAAAAGAAAGGATTGCCATTTCGAAGGCATTGGAAATGGAACCAGACAATGTTGTGTACATTGTTACGGGCTTTCAAAGCCTCTCCGAAAGAATTCGGTATTTGAAACCGAATGAATTAACTGAAAATCCTATTACCTGGGCAGAGAAAACTTTTTCTTCCGTTGACGAAATTATGGACTATATTAAATCAGAAACAAGGTACATATAATAAACGGAAGGGCTTACTTATATATTTATACTCTTATATAATCCTATGGGAAGGACCGAAATGGTATTTACTAATAGTATTACTGGTTAACTATTTGATAACGAATAGAGTAGGCATCTATCTGTTAGAATTTTTTTTATCTAATAGACATATATTTTGCACCTTCACTAACTATGCAAAATCTTGTTTTTAATTCAATTATCCTGCTATAGCTTGTTGCTGAAGTATTCGGATAAGGTACCTGGATACTGTTATACTCTTTTGGGAGAAATATTTTCAAGCTGCTTGCCACGACATTTACTGGATTTTCCTTTGGCTGAGAAATGTATAAGAAGAGCATTAGACGTCTCTCCCAACTGTACAAGAATTAACCATCGCATGGGCATCTTTCTGTGGAAAACGGTAGGATTTAAACGTACATGTGGTGACAATTTTCAAAACTCACTAAAATATTTGCAATAACCTTCTTTTGTCTTAAGCAGTCAGTAACCATTATCTAAGTTTTATGCAGAAACTAATTTAACTGTTTTTCATGACAGAATCGGAACTTCAAAAGTGCTGTCACTTATCTTCAACGAGCGTCTGAATTAAGTTCTCAAAATTTTCATTCTCGGTCTGATTTAATCCATTTGCTTTTGTCAAAGCCTGAGGAGCAGGAAGATGTTTTGCGCCAATGCTTTGCAGATTATCTTGGAGAAGATAATATTGGGGCCTGGGATAACAGAGAAATATCCGAGTTACAATTTTTGAAGGGATGTTTTCTCATGATGATCAGCGGGCCTGCAGCCGAAACTGCCAAATGTTGGATAGAAGCTTATAGCTTGAATCCTACAGCAAATCATTTCGTGTCCGTTTATTATCAGTCAAAGCGTTTCACTTGGAGTTACAAAGATTTTAATTTTGTTAGATGCAAGGACGTGATTTCTCAGGTTCTTGATAAAGGTGGTTTGAATAGTGAGCAGCTAGAAACCATTACGAAAATATCTGAAGGCATTTTGCTAGGTCTGCAATCAATTGACAACGATGGACGAAACTCAAACAGGAACTTGCGTCAAAATCAAAACAAACCCAGAACCAGTGAAAGTGATCATGATTCTTCATGGCGATCTAATAAGAATCGCGATCGTGGAGATCGTCATAGCTTCTCAGAAGTAGAATTACCTTTAGGCCCAAGGAATCAGTCAAGATACAATAATACTCACACTAGGCCATTCCAGAGGAACAGGACTACTTCCGGGGCTGACGATAATAATTGGAGACAATGAAATTCGATTTCGTTTTGATTTTTTTGATGTTTTCTGCTTTCATGACTAATAATTAATTATAAATTGATTGTTGGATGACAAATCGGGTTGTAACATGACTTCGTATTGAACAGTTCATGCTGTTGAATGCAATGCAAGATAATGATCCTTGTTTGTACCCACCTTATTGAATTTCTTTACATTTCCATTTAACTATATTATAAAATTTGCCATAAGCTACACCTATTTACCTATAGTTAATAGTAAAATATTAATTATTATGATCTGTTAAAGTTTGTGTTAAGTTAATAGAAGCAAGGTATAATAAAATTGATTAAATATCTATT
The DNA here is from genome assembly GCA_019776445.1 of Tomocerus maximus. Lineage (NCBI taxonomy): Eukaryota > Metazoa > Arthropoda > Collembola > Entomobryomorpha > Tomoceridae > Tomocerus > Tomocerus maximus. The sequence goes on along the minus strand of JABASH010002977.1, from coordinate 4,875 downwards.
CAGATACCAAATACATACTTGTATATGTGTTACAACGTGTTACAACCACATGATTCTATATCAATAGTAAATATATTACAGCAAATATATTATAGCTTTCCAGCAAACACTAACATATTCTTTGACCTGTCAAAATAAGAAATTGGGATACGAATTTCTGAATGTTTTATGCATTCAAAATTATTCTGCAGTAATACAGTTTTACATTACAGTTTCACCTACTAATACAGATTTTGCACTTGCAAACTTTTTTATTGATTGGTACTAAGTAAACTATACAGTATTGACTCGTTGCATATTACAGACAGTTCCGTTTTCACCATACATACTAAGTAGTAAATTGTGTCGCATAAAAAGATACCCAAAGTTTGATTTCAATGTCAATATATGCAGGCTATACACACACGTTTATATGAATATCCTAAAAATCAATCTTAGCGTGTATAAAAGTAAGGAATTGGTGAATATGCTATTAGAGTAGATACATTGTGCAAGGTACAAAATACATGGAATGAAAATGTCAAAGTGTCAAAATAGGTTATACAACGGAACTTTCTGTAGAAATCCTTTAAATACTTGACTTATTCGTTCTTGATTTATGAGAAAATGTGTGTAGGCATACGTTTATCTATAATGTTTTGACTTTATAAATTCTGCTGGATTGTATTAAGTATTTCTCTTTGTAGTACAGGCTTTATTAGACTACACCTGCATCGAAGGATCATATTATCATATGTAATATCATATAAGCTGAAGGTCAACTTGATTTTTGGACAACATGTGCTTCTGCCGTGCTCATATCATTGAGTCTATGTAAGTATACACAACTGGTGAGTTGTACTTACGTTGTTAAGTTTGACTTTCATATATAGGTTAGGTACTGTAAACACTTCTACATTTAAATACATAGTGTACAAAGTCAGGATTTCAGATTCATAAATAAAATATGCACAAGTGAAAATTGAACTAGGCTGATCTAGGACTAGAATTAATCTAGACTAAAATAGCGAAAACAACATGTAAAATCATAATACCAAATCTGTGTCGAACTTTTTTTTAAAACACTACCCTTGAAACCTGTTAATTTCGATTTTACACTTCCTATTGTATAGAAAATCTTCTAGTTCGAAAATCTCGTGTACACCACTATGAATAGTGTCGGATCAAAAACGTCTTTTGACGTTCTTTTATACATACCTAATGTCATTGGTGAGCTTTTAGCTGTAGTAATTTTTCTATTTTCTGTTCTTCATACTAAATGTCTAAAAAATTATTTTCTGTGCAGGCTACGCGAGATTGTTCCTGCTTTTACTGGCATTTATGTATATGGGAAGTCCATCAACCTTTGTGATATTGTATGTTATTTCCATTACGCTAGACTTTTTTGATGGTTGGGCTGCAAGACATTTTAACCAGTCTTCCGCGTTCGGTGCATGGGTAAATAAAACAATAAAATTAAAGAAAATCTCAACAAAGTGTATGCAAGCAAAATTTATGATGATGATGATCCATCCAGATATGCCTGTGATGACAAAATATTCTATCACTATTTTCATTTCAGTTGGATGTAATAATAGACAATCTAAGCAGATCATGCTTGTGGTCAAATATTTTCCAGGTACTCAATCGTTACTTTATCTGTTTTTATTTTGTTATTTCTATAACCGGGATATGACTGGAAGGGAGAACAGAGATTCTGTGTTATTTATAAACAATTTTTACAATTTATTTTGCAATTTTAGTGGGGTTGGCTGGTTGTCTCATTAGAATGGCTAACGTTTGTTTGCAATCATCAAGGAGGTTCAAAGTGGAGAGAAGTCAACGCAAAAGCTATTCCAGAGTTGCAACTAAGTCCTCCTCCCTTCGTTCTACGGATCATGGCCAACGGATTTAAAACTCCAATTGGAACTTGGGTTATTTTAGGGCTGCACGTTTTGCCTTTGTGGATTTATGGAATGCAAACTGGGTTCCTTGATTCATACATTCCATTTTATCTCACTTTAATAGGTAAACCCAATTTCAATACTCAAAATATTTTAGCATCTACAAGTGACATCTTATTTAAAAGTTTCAATAGTTTGTCTAGTACTTGCTGGAGGACGTCTACAGTGCATGGCTTGCGAATTATGGTGCATACAGAAACATATCAAGGAGCTTCTCTACGAAGATACTTTCAATGAAGTGAATAGCAATACCAAAACCAAATAAAAAACTATAAGCAATAAGACAACAATATTTACTATAATACTGACTAACCTGAGCATAATAAATATGTAAATCTGTCCATTCAATTTCTTTGGGGTTTGAGTATTAAATATATATTTTTAACACAATTTCAGGATAATAATTTGTAAAAAAATACATGTTTATTGAGCTAAGATGCTAAGAATCTAAAAATGATTGAGTATAAGGCAGGGTAAATGAAGTATGTGCACACTGCAACAATAACAATGTTACTAAGTACTAAACTTAATTTGCTAAATTGAATAATTACCATCAACAAGTCGTGAGTGAAGCATTTAAAACTCATTACTTGGTTTTAAGCCATCAATTTGAAAGTTATCCTTATCATGGAAGAACTTCCAACGGCTGAAGTTTAGAGAATTTTTTGCCTGATCATTTAATACAGTACAAGGAGCATTTAGCATTTGATTTACTATTTTTAATTTATTGATATTCCTACATAGCAAGTGAAGTTATTGAGGAGCATGTCTCTTAAAACTATTTAGTATGTAGAAAGGTGAATTAAAATATTATACCGGCGACTATAGCTATGTTATAATGTTCACAAAAAACTCTATTATTAGGATTTACATACACATTGTACATTGGCTTCACCTTGAAAATTCAGAAGGTTCAAGTTCATTCGGTTCAGACGAGTCCTTTAGTAATATATTAATCAAAAGACAATTTTAAAATCAAAAATGAATTACTGACTGCTAACAAGAATGACGTTTAAATTGAGACCAGGCCAAGTTGTAAAAATGCAACAGGTTTTACATACCAAAGAATATTTGACTGTAGCGTAGAGGGAGACATTGAACACACTACACACAAAACATGTAGGTATTGATGCTTACATTATCCTTCGGACTGTCCAGACTGTCCAGAGTAATACAAAACAGCTCAATTAACTAAAATAATGCATGATTTATTGCAATCAAATTGGTCTAATTTACATGAAGGCAAATCCTTGTTTAAGCCTCAGCGTTTCTTTCCATTCTCTCTATGTAGAAAGGGATTTGCATAAATGCTTCTAACTTTGTCTTACTAACCTAAATACTAACATTCTGTACTGCGTTTTTATATGAAGACAACACAAAAGCATTTGCGAACTTTTGCGCAAACTTTTTGCCAAAAGGTGAAAAGTGTCTTGTACTAAATAGGTTCGTTTTACTATAAATTCCCTTATGGTTAAATGAATAATTGCGTATTCCTTTTTAACAGTACCCACACATTTCAAGCGCATATTTAACTTTTGATATGCAAACGTGTTGTGAGGTCATTTATCATTACTCTTGAGCATGTCATATCAAGGACTGCCTTTTGGCTCTATAGGTTGACTTATTATTATTGCATCTGAAATCAAGAATGGGATTCATGGTGTGAAATGTAGATGAGCGTTGTGTGTGTTTTGGTGAGTAGGATGGGATTAAGAATACTCAAGAGAGAATTAAAGAAATAACTTACGTTGAGTCCTTTGGATTTAACTTGACAGGTTAACTTAACCATCAAGACAATCTTAATAGATCATTTAAGACTTGATGAGAAGAGAACGTGTAAATCATTTGCTCTGCGTATGAGAATACTCTTCAAGTAATCAAATCAGTAGTAGCATGCATAATCTTAATCTCAGGTGTCTCACATCTTCACAAAAAATATTATCTAAATGTATGTACCTGCATAACTGACAGTGAGCCTACCTACTTCAATCATCTTTACTTTTTTAGTACCAAGTTCAAGTCCATAGTCCACTTTGATCTTCTTTATTTTGGCTGAAATGAGATACTCCCTTGCAAAGATTTTAATAATGAGATGGAAGATTGTTTTATAAGTGTGCAAAAAATTAATACACGTTACAGGGAGTGCTTATAGACGTACTAGAAAAAGTATACACTGATATTGTAGGTAGGTAGTAACTTTTATTCTTATAAACTGGCATTTTTTGCAATGGGTACCTATGTTTCTGTTTCATTATCATGGTTGATTGACAATAAAACATAGTTGTAAATTACACACCCATCTTTATTAACTATCTGTATTACATGATATTAAATATAATAATGAAAGTTATGACCTATTATGTAAATATGTGTTAGTGTATGAATAAATGATACTACATCACCAACTATTCAATTATTTGGGATGCATTGCCTTCCTAAGACCAACTTTCAATTCAAAATTTCTACCCAATAACTTTTACTATCTTTCAGATCTACTCGTTAGCAAATGCTTAAAATGCTTGTATGTATAAAGAGTTGATATCCCCGAGGCCTGTAGGAGATCGGGAGTAAAATTGATGGTGAGTATCGAATATCTTTGGATGAATTAAACCTTTGGTGAGATGAGTACCTACTGTATACTTATACGACTACTACCTACACCCATAAGACATAACTATCAATTTCCAAAAAATTAAGACTTGTTCTAGATGAGTTTGGATGGAGGGATTCATTATTCGCTCTGAATTTATAAGTAGGATTGGAATAATGAATTTATGAGAGTGAGAGTACCAATTAAGGTTTGAACGAATGACTCACCATCTTAGATGACTGCCTAACCCAACTACTAAAAAGTGACTAAATTGTAAGTATGTGCTAAATAAACTGTGAGGATTCATGAATTCATTTACTATGATGAAAGGTTACCCTATTA
>JABASH010002976.1:0-18054 GCA_019776445.1 Tomocerus maximus | reverse complement strand
GTTCGCTCAACTGTCATGGCGGAAATTGTTCTGCAGTTCGCTCGATCAGCTCAATTGAACTGAACGAACGAACTTATTTTCAGTTCTGAACTTGATCTTTTTCAGCTCTGGTCTCAAAACTATTTCATCCTATCGATTACAACTAAACTTATTAATAAAAAGTCAACATCGACTCTATAATGTGTACATATAACAAGTTATGCAAAATAGAATCCAATATTACAGTGCTCACAAAACTAGAAAAAATGAGTTTCCTCCTGGCTATCTGTTTCTATGTCAGTTGGCATATGAGGTCACTCTTTAGGGGCAACTTGATCCTAGTATATGGTCACTATAACTATAACTGGGAGCAATACTTGCAGTGATACTTTTGATACTAATTTCTATAGATTGTGAAAAAGAGATTATAGGAGATGTAATGTACTGCCTATGAAGTACATTAGTACTTATGAAAGTAATTACTACTGTAACCTTTATGTAACTACTGACAATAAAGTCCGAGTAGATGCCCCATTAAGTGGGAAATGCATGTAAAATTTCACATAGGATTGGAGTAGGCAGTGTGCGAATGGCTTTGGCAATTGCCACACAATGTGTAAGTAGCCAGACAAGGATATGAGTAATACCATCTCTGAAAATAAATGTAGAATGTCGGTAGTAGTACGAGATGCATTTTAGCATAAAAAGTATTGTGTTGAGAATAGAAGAGACGACAAAGACAGGGAGCATGCAACTAGAGAAAAAAGTAGTCAGACTTAGAAAACAAAAACAGTAATCAGAATAGAAGACTGAACACGCAACAATAAGTAAGTTTGTGCATCTCTCGTTTGTATTAGGGTGGTGAAAGCGAGTTTTTTCTTTGTAGTTGTTGTTTTTTTGCTTTGCTTGACATTTCTCTTTTCTAGGTTCCTAGTTTGGATTGGACTCGCATTGCTTTGTTTTGCTTTTCCTCGCTTTCTTTTAGTTTGGGTGACTTGACTTGACTACATAATGCTATTACCCAGAATGCACTTACTGGGGAGACACATCCACCTACAGCCTAATATTCTATTTACATACTACAGTTGTGTTAGTTAGCAGGGATATTCGTTGTGTATGTATTTTGTAGTGATCTACTCCCTTCCAAGTCATCTACTTCATCTGCAGATAAGGACGTCCTTTCCACTCTGCATCTTCCATCATCAAACCAAAGGAGACAGAAAGCTAAGCTGATTGTGAGCAAACCTCAAAGTGCATTACATTGTAGAAAACTACAAGTTGACCAAAGAACAACAAAAGAAGATGATCCCTCTCTATCTAAAATACATTTAAGTGATGCCACCTATTTGCTTAAGAAAGTCGAAACATGAACTGTAACCTCAGGAAACCGTTGCATCTAATTATTATTCTGCTTCCCACCACAAACTCCCAGTCATTACTTGCATCACAATTGAGTCAGAGTTGAGATATGCAGGGTGGACTCAAATTTTATTGCTAACAAAAGGTTCATTATCGACCACCCTGTATATACAAGTACTCACAGTCAGAGAATAGAAATGTGCCTACACTTACTCAACTCTCTACTATCTCAAAATCTTTAGACACTGCTACTAGAGTTCCATGCCAGTCCAGTTTGTGTATGAACACTTCCCCTTTTATCTATATTTAAAGTCTTTCTTCCTACGGGGTAACTAAGATGTGTAATTAGCATTAACTCAGATTCTTCCTAATAGATACGCATGTGGAATTCTAAATTCAGATGTTTTTCTATGTAGTGTGTACACACATTTACAGTGTAGATAGCAAACCCTTTCCATATAAGACTCATCCAACAATCCTTGGGTTGTTTTAACTCTGGTGCGTGTGGAGTTCCCGGAGAATTAGCCGGAGATGACACTAGAATGAATCAGCAGTAGTTTCTCATTGTTTATGTTTAAGCTTAGCATATCCTGTCTGCAGAAGTTTCCTTTATAAATGCTCAGTCAAGTCGTCCAATACTGACAAACTACGCATTTAGGTGATTTGCTTGATTTTAGTTTTCAGTGGACTGAAGAGACTCGTCTGCCTCAGCTTTCTCTGCTTTGGCTTTTAACTTTCGGATTTCTTCCTTGCGGTTCCTTGCCTTTCTATTCCGTCTTGATATTGTCTGCTCTTGAACTGTCTCACATCCAGACTCGTGTCAACTTTAAAGTCCAACTTGTCCAAATCCAAACTCAACCGTTTCGACTTTCACTAACAATGAGCTAACTTCGTCGAGACTTTCTCCTACTCAAATATGGACCTTCTACTCTGCATTCTATTCTGACTGTCAACTTTGCTTCCATCACATCTTCTACTATACACATATAGATATATAGATGTCTGTTTTTAATAGTTAAGCAGACCACGCCATTGTGCTCATTTCTAACAGTGTATACTTTTAGAATCTGCTACTTCCAACTGTTATAGTCCTTTGACTCACCTACCACATTTGGCAAAGTTAATAAAACACTCATAGAAAGCATGGACCTTATCTCTGCGCCCTTACTGTTTTTCATTGACGTGACTGCATGCATTACTGTGTGTACCTACACAGATACTAATAAACGGGACAAACTATAAAGATACCCGAACAAGTTTAGATGCAGGTCCTTGCTCCGTAATTTCAAGTAGGTACCCGCTATTTATCTATGGTGGTATAAGGATGAAATTGTCAGACCCAAATAACGACAGCGTCCAGTTAGCATCTTTGCATCAATGGCATAGAGAAGCCACAGGAGTTCACGCATAATCTTTCTTAGTACTCGCCAAATTCCAACTACAGCTACTTGTAAAGAGCATAGCAGAGGGAACGCAGTTATTTGTGTTTATATGGACTACATTTAGGACAAACTAACTAAACTAAGTAAGTCGTAGATATCTTTGGCAGAAGACATCTTAAGAACATAAGCTGGTTTGGCTTCCCTCCCTTTCACTTCACTTCCACACTAAAAAGCCAACTTTCTCTATAATAGCTTTTGTATAATAGAATCTCGCAAGTTCAAGTTGCTGCTGGCAAAAGATATAAAATAAGTCTTCTGTGATTGTGTGATACACACGATATACTTATATGTCCGACTCACACAATCTTCCAAACAAAAGCCTGGATAATCATCCTTTTGGGATAATAACGCTCCAAAGGTAAAAAATATGCGGGTATTTAAACCGCTTAACCAACTTTTCAGTAAACGAGTCAGAGAAATCATACACCATCCTGAGTTACTTATCTTAATGCGAATAAAATAATATCCACTTACATACTAAGTAGCTTAAGCATGGAAACCCAACATTGGAAAATAGATTCTAGAGCAGCCAAGGTTATTATCGTGGACAGAAAATACAATTTCCAAGAAAATCTAAGTAAACCGAACGACATGCCACTGTATTATAATCCAGTTGGAACATCTGTTTTAAATAAGAGTATGCTTATCCTGCCCCTGGAAACAAAATACTATTGAAGATGTGCATTTGTATGTATTACTTTTGTGTAGTCTTCGAAACTTCTCATGTCCTCAAGCCATGTCGTCAGTTTGACTTAAAACTTATTGTTAGCGGCAGAAGTAGGCAGTACGGGATAGCACACACTCAAGGTTAGTTTTCTCAAGTTTTTTTTCTTTTTCTCAATATAATTGGACTAATTTTATAATTGGAACGTGCAATCGCAAAGAAAGAGAACATTAACATCCTCTCCGGTCACACAAATACAGTTGTTTCATAGACATGTACTACAAACATCAATTCTTATAACGCCCTACAGAATATACATGTAGTCACGATTTATTTTCATTCTATAACATGACTTGTATTTTCATTTTTTTATCAACACGGCGCAGATGAATTCCTAACATATTCTACGTTCTCACCAAAATAGAATCAGAAAAAGAGGAATTATGCTTAGTTTATCTTCGTATAAAATGGAAGATAGTTTTCAATTTTGAAAATGAAAAACTATTGGGGTTAGTAATTAGTAACTTTAAGACATCTACTATTTTACAAAATATTAAGCTTAGTAATTGTTTATCAGTAATATTTAGCTACACAGAATATATGCTTAGTAAAAGGAATAATGATAATAGTATTTCTTTTTTACTACCAAAATTTATTAGTATGCAAAAGACTTACAACAAAAGATACTTTGGCCCAAAATTTATAGAGAACATTACACCTCTTCACCTCCAATGCCTGATAAAACGACTGATAATAAAATTGAAGGTGAGGCAAAAGCCGAACACTTGATATAATGCAAACTTGAAAAGCATTCTTTGTTTGGAATGCTTTGGTGAAATAATGCTTTCTCCTTATAGCTCAATATTTGTCGATAGAAAATGAAAATGACACACAAAAGGAACATGATCTGATCGTAAAAGAAACGTATTGTCTATCTCTTTGTGAGTGGAGAATAGAAATTGTTGGGGTAGATAATAATATATCCAAGTTGTGGGGAACGAAGAGTTGGTAATAAAATGAAGAGGAAAGCAGTGCAAAGCAGTCGACACAAGAAAAGAGACAAAAAGTAAAATGCAAGTTTTTTGCTGCCTTGTTAAGTAGAAGAATAGAAAATAGAGAAGACAACTGAAATAGGAGTGTATAAATGTTGTTAGCTTCTGTTACAAGATAAAAGCTTGGCGTATACAAATATACACTCCGTTAAGATGCAAATAGAGAATGGTCTACATAACCCGGCACAAAAAAGTTCTGCTTTTCTTCAAAGAAAATATACTTTCCTTTGAAATGCAAACTTTATGACAGAAACTCAACTTACAACTTATTTGATACATCTAATCCACTATCACTATCTGAACTGGAAAATATATCTACATAATATTAGCATTTGTTATTTTAGACCTAGTCTATCAAGCCAACTGTGTTATATGTCAGATCATCCCACAAAAAATTTTCACACTGAAATCACATTCTAATTTGTCATAGTCATCGCTAAGACTACCACTGCACTATCATCAATCAATGTACAAGCCACATTTTAATGCACACTGCACGATGATGGATCCTCTTATCCATAAATATAATATAGACTATGTACCACGACATTATAAAATATTCTAGCCATCATATCTTACCAAAATATCACGGGAATTGTTTCATTTATATCAGCATCGAGATATTATTTGTTACAAATTCCAAAATAAATCGACATTGCTAAAAATTCTTTCTACTGTTGGTTTATCCGAACAAGAATACTTTTTTGCATTTCCGGAAGCCTACTTCATTTAAAATGTCTTTACAAATGTCTATATTGAACATTATAGGCAGTAAATCGTTTGTCACAACTACCTACGCTAAATATTGTAATTAAATAAATCCGAAATCTAAGTATGTTTTTCATGTATATGTCTGATTTAAAAATTATAAATGTTTCCATAACCCTAGGGACTGCAAAAACTAATTTGTTAATATAAAAATAAATTATCCCAATCTACGGTCAGTTGACCGATTGACAATTGCCAGATTAATAAATACACTTGCTTATTTAATTGTTAATATGTATGTTGAAAGTTGGAGCATTAAGACACTACTTACGTCAAAGCTAAGCATTTCTTGCTACAGTAAACGCGATATTAAGAATTACAAAGCAAATTGGTTCGTTTCATAATAAATAATATTTTGAAAGCATACAGTGTATTTATATCTGAAAGCAAGAATGTACATTATATTGTATCAAATGGACACAAATTACAATAAGTAGATTAAGCAATATTATGTCTTAATTGTCGAACAAAAGAGTAAAAGACTATGACCTAGATAATATTATTAAATGAGTTGGTACAAAACAAATACGAATTTAACGAGCGACTATTTTAGCGTTTAAAGTACCTGTGCAATGATCTTCTATATAGATGTGCAAGTCAAGTCATGGAGGTAAGTTTGGAGGAAACAATCAAACCAAGAAAATAATTAAATTCCTTTCACTCGTGTGGTACCGAAATACCGAGTTGACATTATCCCAATACAAGTCATTAATCACCATTATATACATTGTAAAAAGTAGGAGAAATGGGAACAGTGGCATAACACCCGGGTGAAGTATAATGAAAATCTGTGGTATTCATTACATTTGAAAAGTAAATGTTTGAAATTTAATACAAAACGTAAACTTATATATAAGGGAAGGCATTGTGCAGATGTAAAGTTAATAATGAATTATCCATGCAAGCAGACATTAAAATATGTGATGACATTTTATTAATCAGGTTCAGATTACGGGAGACGGATAATAAAAACCATGCAAATGTATCATTACTGAAGTAATATCACTAATGGAACTTCAAAAATCAGATTCTAAGCATACACATGTATACTAAAGTGCATTACAGATAAATAATTAAATGCAGAGAGTTTGTTAATAAATGAACAAAAGAATCCCATCAATATTTAGTGCATGCGTTGTTAAATATGGAAAGGGATGAGGACAGTAATGCATATTATGAATAGGAAAGCAGGGAAAGTAACCAAGGAAAGTTAAAAGGAAATATTTAGGAGGTAGGCATGAGTGTAGGACAGATGTGGTATAAGTACCTACATACAATTCAGCTATAATAAACAACGTAAAATAATGAAAATACATAAAGAGTGTTTATATTTAGGTATGCGGAAAGAGAGACTTATAGTAGAACAGACCAAAGTCAGACAATGAGTCAGTCAGAGAAAATAAATGAAAATTTAATCAAGTGTGCTTTTACTTGAAATGATGAGTGAGTGAATGCAAAGTGAAATATTGTTTAGCGGAAAGTGGCTCGTGGTGAAATGAACGAGTAAGTATGTTATGTAGTAGTATGTTATGCAATTTTACGTAATACCATTGAAATGGGAGAGGACGGATTCGTGCAGGCACAATATAGGTATTCCAAACAAAGTACCATGCTGGGGAGTTGATACCAGGGAGGGGGGATGTTAGAAAGTGCTATTAGGTGTAGATTAGGTTCGTATAATTGTGAAAGTTGGATGCGTGTGATGTGACATCGTTTTGGTATCAGTTCTCGTGGTGAGGAAAGGATTGCATTATATTACACTCAAGTAAATGAATTAGATATTTTCTACTGAAAGGGTAGACAAAGTAATGTACGGTGGTTTCAGATAGAGAAACACACACTAGTGACTGATAGTAGAATAAATATCTTCCAGTGATGTGCATTTGATTTAAAAGTCAATCCTAGCCATTTTCCCATCCCAGTATGTCAAGGTAGTTATTGTAATGATCATCAATATCATCATCCTACCCGGTCATAATACCAAGTAATTATTGTAATAGTCACCGAACAGAAAATTGAGTCATCCCCACCCACTAGTCACCGAAGAGAAAATTAAATAAGTCATCCCCACCCACCAGAGTATAAAGTCGGCATGCCGTAAATTATTTTTTGATGCTGCATGCCGTAAATGCCGTAAACACATAACAGTTTTCTTAGTTTAAAATGTATTTGTAGTACCACGATTACATTTAAAACCTAAATAAATAGAAAAATAATTTACGGCATGCCGCCAAATATCAAATGCCGTAAATTCAATTACGGCACACGCGACACCTTGCCACCCACTAAGTAAGGAGATAGTCACTATTAATAAAAACCTATGTTATTGCAACCATAATAATAGCAAACAGTGAAGTTATTTTTCGTTGTGGTACACAAAGAAGTCTTTCTGCTGAACACAATTTTCTACTTTCCAAACTTACCAGCGAGAAATGTGAGATGTAAGAATGAGTAGAAACAAATTGGATACAATACTGATAAATTTAAATGTTCCATTTTATCCCATTTTCTCACATTTCCCAAGGTAGCACTATCTACAATTCACACCGGCCTTACAATTCTCCCACCCACCCACTGAATACTCCCCTTTTTCCCCGTATGGTGCCACTATCGTGCTTAGAAATGTAGGATAATAATCCTATAGTAGATTTGGCTACTATCGTGTACCCCTCCCTACTTAAAATTTGCCGTTTCTTGTGATAGTTAGGTAGAAGTACTTACTTAACTGGATTCTGCGTCAGTGACAATTTAATTCCCTATCTACAATAAAGTCATTCATTCTCAAGTCATTTAAATCGGCGTCAGTAGTCCGTATAAATCTCTCTTATGTAAGTGGTCTGACTGAGTCTGAGTAATAGTCATCGCATTCTTAAAGTACTAATTAATGTCCACTGTGTCATCTTTGCCGTGACCGAATTATAAAATTATCATTGGTCAGACTCTTGAAATTATGACCCGAAATAGTAATATTTGGATGGCTATTGTGCGGACTAAGATGACTTTTTAAGCACATCACTGATGTTCCCAGGCAAAGTGAGTGTGGATTATTTACATACCGGCAACAATAGGCTCCGCGTGCGGGAGTCTGTGTAAAATGTGTTCAATGAGTCCAACATCCGTACAAGCTTGCAGATTCCTCACACTCTTCCGGAGGATTGCAATGAACACACTCCAAATCTCCGCCTGTAAACAAACAAATTAATAATAAATTTTTGCTCTAGTCTTATGTAAGTCCTGTGGTTTCCTTTATTTGCATTACAGATACTAAATACATTTTGCACTCCTGTATAGCATATCGCATTTTCGGATTCATTATTTCTGCTGTTTATTTAGTATCATAGAACTAATTACTAACACTGAATCATAAACGAAACACCATTATGATTTCGGTGCGTTAATTAAGCAATGTAGAGATAGGCTTTTATTTATTTCTTTGGAAAACCCAATAAGTTCATGCCAAAAATAATTGTTTTTAATACCATTTAGTTTAGTTATAGCCATTAGTTTACTTTAGCTGGCAGACAATAGCTGAATTTCAAAAAAACATGTAGGAGAAAGTGAATTGTACATAACTTTAATATGGACAAGCCACTAGAATATAAACTACCAAACAATTACGCTTTTACTAGACCCCCTGAATCTTAAAACAACGCATTCGAACTGTTTTCTCTCTAGTATATAATTCTAAATTTTCTACCAGATATATCCAGTGAAATTTATATTGAGAGAAACTTCAACCACACTGACTCGGAAAACAATTTCTAGCTATCCTACATAAGAAGACCTGCTTCACTTATTCATCCAATACGCAATCGTATACCATAACTATTCAGTGCATTTCAATACATCTCAAAAAACCTGCAGAGAGCATTTTTGGCATAATATCACCAAATTCGCACATGCGTATATATACTTGGATCATTAGTGATTCGGACCCTGCCTGACACCTTTGACACTTCCATCTTAGATGGAAAATTGAAGTTTTTTCCTGTTTTCACCTGTAAAGAGTCCAAATCATTAACGGTCTGAGTATAGGAATATTATGTATCAAACATTCTTAGCAAAGCAAACTAACTGATATACTTACCATATAGAAAATAACAATAAAACTTTTATATCAGCATCACTAGCCATCATGAGTCATAACTCCCTTACTAAACCATTACGAAAAAATATTTTGAGCATTCAAGGAGCCGCATTAAATTAAAATGAAGACATGTAACAACGTCAAGCACTTTATGGTGGTGAGGGCCGTGTCGTGGGCTATTACTATGACTGCTGTTTGACAAAGCTAAACTCTGCGCTACGTTCACGAAGCGGAGGAGCATCCCCGTAGATATCATTGGGAATATAGAAAGGTATGGTACAAGAACTAAAGTGGAACCTTTCGCGCTATTTTGGACAATTGTAGATATGTTGCCAGTTCGTTCTTGCCCTGTGTTATAGTGAAAGTGGAGCCTTATTTAGCAAAAGGTCTATTGGCATATGAAATGATCTGAACAGAACTTGATGGGACTTTTTAAGTTCGTTCGTTCGTTCAACCTCAGATTCTCAGTTCGATCGTTCGCTCAACTGTCATGGCCGAAATTAAACAACAGTTCACTCGTTTAGCTCAATTGAACTGAACGAACGAACTTATTTTCAGTTCTGAACTTGATCTTTATCAGCTCTGGATTTTAGATATTTTTATAATGGCTTAGTGTCATTTTGAGTTCTAGGGTTACTGTGCGGGACTTGGATTTGGGTAAATGCACAAAATGCCCATCTCTAGCTAGTACATTACATGTTATGCGTGTAAGCAAATGCCTGAATCATAGGACGACGCATCCAAAGTATGATAGCGTTTCAGGGATTTGGCCGTACATAATAAAAACTGAATAAAACATAGTTTGGAACATCACATCCGTATAATCGATTTTAAAATTTAATAAGCATTTCATCTCGAGATGAACCTGTTCGGTTTCTTGCAACTACTAAAGTACGTTAGGTATTACTGGTAGTTGCAGAGCGTCAGCTTCCTCCACCACATGGCAGCTTCACCATGCAGCAGAATAGCTATAAATAAATTAGGTGCAACATGAAAGGCTAACCGACAATATGTACAAAGTGAAAGCAGTATTGCTATTCTATTCTCAATGTGGGACTACTTACAGCTTATTCCCTCGCCATTTTAGCCTATGTAAACTAACAGGAGATATTGAAGGTGAAAAATGTTACGTCACTTTTGTATTCTGCCTGTTCATGAAACGTCCACAAATTAGCAAAAAAGGTTTCAGATTGCCAAAAACTTCAAAAAATGAAACAGTTTTATTTATAGAGTACGCTTAACACTTGTATCTACTAAAGGTAGAGTCACGGTAATCCTCAAACATATTTCAACAGATTCAACACTATACTAGCACACAGTACACAAATATGATTTAACTGCTACTAAATCAAATTTACGAAACACTATGGTATATAAATAATATAGAATGGATACAGTTAACTACATTTTTGTGCGTTTGTTGCATGCAACAATAGTTGCATGTAACTGAGAGAAATATTATACGCAATAGCATAATTCAATTCAATGTACCTATATAAATCTCATATTATTTTTAAACCTGTACAAGAGCATTTGAAGCACGAGATTAGATCTACAAGTAAATAAGTAGAACGATTGCTATGAAATTGAGAAATGTTTGAAAGAGAGGGTTAGATAATGTGATAGGAAAAGGTGTAGTTTGTGGAGTGAAGAAACCAAAAGTAGATAAATAGGAAAGTGTAGTGGGCTTAGCCAAACTGTTCATCCTCATATATTGCCATTTCATTTGATATGGGAAACATACATAATAAATGTGAGTTGTGGATTAGAAATTTACTTAGAGTTTGTCTTTGGAGCTTTACCGATGCTGAAACTTATGAGTTTCGTAAGAACAGCTTAACTCTGCGAACTATTTAGTGGACCTACTCCAACTACACACTGAAAATACTTGGGAGCAGGAGAGCAAATGCAATTTAGAATTTTTTCTTTTACTTGGTAAGTTTCAGATCTTTTTGTCGAGTATTTCGTTCTGTAGTTTCCTTGGTATAACTAGCAGGCTGACTAAAGAAACGAGCTACTGGAGGAAGAAGAGTGCAATTTCTGGGTAGTGAGTAGTAGGAGGGAGAGCCCAACTATCGTATTATGTTTAAGTAAGTCTAAAAGAAACAAAAGCCTTGGCCATTCCCTAGAGAACTTATTTTTCACTCACTCACTCAGGTTCTAGGAAGATGTGAACGAGTACGAGCAATTAAATTCCCTCTCAGGTTTTCCTTCTAATAAATTAAGGGACAAGAAAGGCACACGCAATTATAGTCACACAACCTTGTCACCTTCCACTACGTTGACGGAGTACAAAAGCTTTCCCAGTCAAAATGTCACGTTCATTTCATTTCTCTATTGTTCCTCTGCTTTCTCTCCCTTTCACTAATAATAACGCTCAAGGCCTCCAAGACTTTCCCCTTAAAAACTCTGATTGCTATGACAAAGACACATCTTCTTTACTTTATGCCAACTCAAACGGTATTCTTTTAAACCAATCATCATTTCGAAATCCTGTCCACCGGCTTCTATCAAATTTCATCAATAATTCTTGTCATATAAACAGTGTATACTACTATAGTGCGTCTTTTTAGTACCTCTGCAGTAACTCCCTATTGGACAACTACCACTTTTAACGACAACGCCATCAGCAAATGATATTTTTGTGAGAATAATAAACCTCCATGGTAAACGGTGCATTTAATTTCTTTCTGCCAGTATTTTTATTATCGTTGGCATACTGGCTACTATTACTTAAGTATTAGGCAGACAATGGGCATGGCACCCTCAGAGACTTTACGCCTACAGATAGACAAGCTACTTTCCACTTTTACTTAGCACATTATAAAGCGTTAAACTCTTTTTAATGTAAATTTGAGCCTTCTTTCCACTTTTCTTCTAGAAAATGACAGCGTACTCATAACGACCAAAACGGCATTTTCCTTTATTTATGCACATTAGAAAAGCTCTTTTCATGAAACGCATTAAGTAATACAGCCGAGGAGAGAAGTGGATTAAGAGTTAACGTTTATTGTCCTCCGCTACGGTGTGTGCAATACTACGAGTTACTGGTAAACTATAGTCAAACATATTGGGAGCCTACGTACTAAAATATGTACGCGAAATTCGTACCTATAAGTCACAGACCACGAGGGAGACTGGACAAAGATTTCCTAACGACAAATGAAGGAAACTCGCAGTTACCAGGAAACGTACACTATGAATATATATTTTCTATAGAAATTTATAATGAAATTATAATTACTATTTGTTAATTCATGCCAAACAAAATTAAGTTAACTAATTAAATTGATTTTATATAATTTAAAATGCCACGAAATAAAAATATAGTCAAGAATGCGTAGATTAAATGGCAATATTTTTGCATCAGGTCAGGACTTATTCCCAGGAGGATAAGGGACAGTACTCATGACAGTTTCCCCGCTGTGGTCTACGACATATGCACTCATCTTAAAATATAGCCTCTAAGCCAGGAAAGTCTTCCTTCATTTCTGCCTCATCTGAGCTGACTAAGGAATTGGAAGAAGTGGCTGGGTTTCGCCACAATGGAAAAAAGAGTTTGCTTCCCGCAGCATGAATTTCTTTTCTGTTGACAGTGACTGATTAATGTCTCATCTCATGGAATGTGACTCTTCCACAACGCCGTCCTTTACTTAGTGATATCAAAGAAGAGATGAGAGCAGAGTCATTAAAAAGCAATGCCGTGTAGATTTGGATGGATGGACCGACGATAATGAAAGAGAGCCTCCAAAATGAAACCAAATTCAATCTGTTGGATCCAATTCAGGTCTGGCGCTGCTAGGAATACTGTGGCATAGTAAA
This sequence comes from Tomocerus maximus, assembly GCA_019776445.1. Taxonomy (NCBI): domain Eukaryota; kingdom Metazoa; phylum Arthropoda; class Collembola; order Entomobryomorpha; family Tomoceridae; genus Tomocerus; species Tomocerus maximus. Next base: position 4,881 of record JABASH010002976.1, on the reverse strand, counting down.
TTCACAACAAACATGCATTGTCACACTCAGCCATTGTTATATAGATATTATTTATGTAATTTACTGGTAAGAAATCTCCAATATTAGAGATAAGCAGTCTCAGAAACAAAAGGAGGGCAAAGCAAGTAACTGTGATGTAACTTGCTCACCATGACACAAAATATGTTTGAAATAAACGCCAGAGTCACAAAGCAAAGTAACTTAACTCAGCCTCCCTCTCCCTACTGGCGATATTAGTTCCGCCAAGCAAAACACAACAAGTCAGGAGGGATTTGGCTGTGGCAAATATTCTAAAATGATAATGTGATTTTAGTTTGTATTGCCCTCATTTCCATACTGGGGCTAATGCCCATATTTCCGTATATGGGGCACTTACGCATAGTAGAGCATTAGTATGTATGTATGCATTGTACCCAGGTAGCTATGCAATAAATCACATTATACACACAACAGGTATATGTTTCGTCGCCAGAACTGCTTATGCCTATTTGCATATGTATTCCATATAGAAATTCTAAACATGTTTTCTTTCGAAAACAAAAAGCAAGTAGATGGCAACAAAGACTGTCAGTGCAACATCTAAGATTGTGCTATAGGCTAAATGTAAGGACATTACTGGGACGTATTACTTGGTTTATAGGGGTATATAGGTTTATGGTATTGTAATATGTATTTGCAAGTTGGAATCCACTTTGACTTGGTCTTCTCAATTTCGATGCAAATTTTTCCTTGGAAAACGCACATATACATGGCGTATCAGCCTCTATTTGTGATTTCAGCTGCTGGTGCTAATAGCTTTCTTATCATCACTTTCCCACCTACCATTCTATTCGACAGAGTCAACGGAAAGAGATGAACGGCCAGGAAACTGCGACAGTTACCTACCTACTTCTTCTTTCCCTGCCAGACAGACACATTCACACGAGCTTTCTATACACATGCTATTACAATGACTACAAACTCAAAGATAGTGAATATATTTGCTGTAGTCAGCAGACATTGGAAATGGCTCTCTATGTGGCAGTCTTTGCTATACTCTAATGCACAGAGGTCGAGTAGGTGATTATAGTGCGAGTGAAAATGGAGCAATGCATGCAATGGCCAGGAATTCGTAGCCACCCCTTTCCAATGTATTCCAAACGAAATTCAAGAACTGAAATCACTTCCGAAGACCATTTCTCTTCTTACGACGACTGTTCGTCTATTCACATTTAATTCACACTACAAATACTGCAAGTCTACGAGTCCTTGATTTCCCTGTCTGTCACGACTTTTCCAGAAGAGTGCACTGAGCTGTATCGAATCTCAATATTTATGCACGTTGGAGCCAACCACCAAGGCAGACAAGACAAGACAACACACTGCTACTTTTAAATTCCATTAGCTCTGAACTTTAGAGACAGGCAATTTGCTCCTCTTCATCTTCTTTATTTTCTTTATACAGTTAACTCCCTCTTTCTATGCATTTACAATTTACATCCGCTATACATCCCCCCACTTACAATTAACAAATTATCGCTAAATCCATATCTTTGATACCCATCCTACATTCTTCTAATTATCGACTACAATATTCTCTGCACGTTTCAACACTAAAACGCTAAATGATGAATTCATAAGCAATATCTCTAGGATTTAGCATGTGCGTTCTATATTATGCATATTTCAACACGTCCTCCATGCAAAAATGATTTAAATCATAAGCAATTTACATTTAGTCATCTATTGCATAATTAAAAGAATTGGGTCATAATGTATCTGAGCAATAAAATGCCTCTTGGAGTAACTTAGAATTCTACATTTTGTCAAGTTTCAGCCATTAACTTGTATTTCACATCGGAATTATTGATCACAAAATTGCTATTATAGTTTCAAATGTAAAATCAATGGTAGCAAATGTTTTTCATGAAAATGCTGTAGATAACAAAAATACGTACAAAATGAAAACATAGGTGAGGATATAGTATTCAGTGTGTGAGTATAGTTACATAAGCGTCATTTGATATGTACACAAAATGTGACCCCAAAATAGTTTGTTATTGAATAGAGGAACATCCGTTAGTCTGTCTATCCATCTAGATCAGAAGCCAAGAACCAGTGAGTGAGTCACAGTTAGACAGTTAAAGATAGACAGCGATGAGTTGAAATAAAAATTCTACGTACGAAGCACATTGGGATGGAAGACATCCACATGAAAAGTCAAAAGTAAAGTATCACAATCATTGTTTTCTGTTCCGTAGATTTTAACAATTTCTTGCGAAGGAAAAGTAAAGTAGGACAGTGTCAGAAAACAGATTCTGAAAGCGTTTTCGAAAAGTTGGACAAGAGTAGTTGGTAAGAAAAAACAAGAGTTTCTTTGCTGTCAGTAGTACATGACTAGACTTCAGGGACATGGCGAGTCCGGCAGTCTATCTTCAAATCAATAAGTACAAACTCTAGTTTTGTGAGTGCTCTACTCTATGTGGGATGATAACAAACAGTCATTTCGTTACATTCGACTAAGCAGTGTTATACTTTGCAAAGAAACGACTAACGTATAGGATTGGGGAAGCATGTTTTTGCAACGTACCAAATTTCGACTGTAAGAACATCCAAAAGAATGTGGGAGCCTCTATATCTTCCTTTAAAGACACTCACAAAAGCAGTACAATAGACACACACAATATGAAAAACAAAATAATGTTTCAAAAAGGGAGGCTAAAGACAGCAAAATTATCACGAGAAGTGGGAAGACGAAAAGAAATTAACTCAAGTGCTGGATTTATGCATTTAAATGGAATTATGGGCAGAGTGCAGAGTTGATAGTATTTTAAGATGAAAATAGTTTTGATAGGGAAAAGTCGATTTCTTTGAACTGACTGCTGACACCTCAAAAAATTCCCCGTCATGAATAATATTACAGTTTGCATTGAGTGCAACCAAATACGAGCTCAGCAAGGGCGAAAACATGGAGGACTGAGAATATATAAATGCTCCATTCAGATTCAGACTCCTTTCTTCATATTACCAATATTTCTGTAGCTGGATTAAGTGGTGGCAGGCAGATATTCAAATGGAGCGAAGCTTTCATGGAGAATTGCAGTGACAAGGAATATCCCAACTCTATGTAAATAGATATGAATGTAGCTCCTATGGTATACTGCATATATCATATTGCATAATGTCTGTGAAGTAGAAATCTGAGAGCAGTTAAAGAAGTCAAGCCAGTGAAGAGGATTCTTTCTTTGGGTTGGCCTAGTTGTTTGGAACGAGACAAAATAGAAGTAGTGTGTATGTAGTAATATAGAAACAAGAGGGATATAGTTAAATTTGTGGGATACAGACAGAATGTGCAGAGCGGGTATAGAGCAGATTGTGTAGGTATGTGTGTGGCGTGAGTTAAGTCAGGGGAATGATACCGAATATGGATAGAAATAAAAAACTCTTTGTGGAGATGGCGGAGGAAAAAGACGAAGACTAGTGAATCCAATTGTCGGGGTGAAGGCTCTTCCTCCCTCGATTTCTTATTTCTCGTCTATGAATTGAATGCTTTCTCTCCTCTTTTATAACCATCAGATCAGATCACTCTCCAGGTCTCTTCTTATTACTTCCTTTCTTCTTACCTTCATCTCTCACTCTCATTTCTTTCACCACCGACCGACTGCACTCTACACGTCTAACTACTTACATATTTATCTCCGCACTATAATACACACGAAATTGTTTCATATAAGAATGCACTTCCCTAAGCTTTCTCCACTTTCACCTACCTTAAATCTTTGTCAGACTTTACAAAACTAAATCTGTCTACACTGCATATATCATTGTACTTACATTACTTATCCAACTGCTATAGTGCACTATCTGTAGTATATACATTATAGAACTATCCTAATACAAAAATCTAAAGCCAATGCACTCGTGACAAAGCTAAAGGCTATTTCTCTGCTTTCTCCTAGTAAATACTTACATAGTGTTGAATATCTTCAGTCAAGACAGAGGAGCCACTCTATAGACACTATGTAGGCTAATAGTGGAACTGTGCTGTGTAAAAGAAAGTGAGCTTTGAAATCTTATCGTGAACTGCTGAGAAGGAACTTGTAGCAGTACAAGACTTGAAGACGATGCCATGTCAAACGAAGCCAAGCTCAGTCCAGTTATAGCGATTGTCTGCTACGTCTATAAGCACTACTCTTTCAGCTCGATCAAATCAAATGTCAAGCCGTGGATTGGAAATTTATCACGAATTTTTGTTCTCTCATCCACGGAAAGTCATGCAGTTCCCTTGAGATTTAAGCTTCGGCATTCCCATTGCCCCACAAGAGATCCCACTGACTCAACTCCAACGCTCCCATTCTTATGTCACAATGCTGCAGCCACGGCAGAAATAGGCTCTACCTACTCAGATACTACACGAAACGTGCCAAAGAACCAACTCACACTTATTACGACTTCTCATCCAATCCAAAAAGGCACAGTCTTAAGTATAAACTTGTATTCCTACAACTTCTCCCTTTACTCTAACTTATTTTGCTTTTTCGCAGTGAAAGAAACAAAATTGTAACAAATAGTACACAACTTTACTTGCTTTTCAGCACACGTATTATCGTTATGTCTAACTCCGAGTTCATAAAAGTTAAATTATTGTAAAATTGCAATTAAATAGTTTCGTAGTCATACAGCTACTCTGCTGTTGTGGAAGAAAAGCATGAAAATATTTGCCAAATGCTGTACAATTTCTTATTTTGCACACAAATACTAGTAATGTGCAATTAATAAATATTTCCCTTTACACAAAAAAGTAAAGCATGAAAATATTTGCCAAATGCTGTAGAATTTATTTTGCATAAAAATTATGCAAAAAAAGTAAAGTATGGAAATATTAGCCAAATGCTTTAGAAT
>JABASH010002975.1:0-18065 GCA_019776445.1 Tomocerus maximus | reverse complement strand
ATATACTGGTGAGAATAGTAATTATTAACTTCAGTGCAATAAAATATAACTGTATTTTTGTTGAGACATTGATTTTGTATTTACTCTAAAAGTGGAAATAGCTTAATAGTAAATTATGTGAGTAGGATTAGCAAGGTCTTCGCGAAAAATGAAAATGGGCCGAAAAGCTTGAAGAATGGGTACAGTAGTACATGAGTACTAGTTGTTCAATAGTAAGTGATAAACAAGGGTATTGTATAGGAAGTAAAGAAAGAAGAGAGCAATAGGGTGACGAATCGGATTTGAAAGCCCAGTAGACATTAGGCAGTAGAAAAGTGGGATTCATAGAGATCCAAAGCGCTTCAATAGTTAAATTGGACATCTGAAAAGCAATGATCTGAAAGCTGTGGGAAGTGTAATATAATAAAATATCGTGGTGAGTGACTCGAAAATGAAATGTATACAGATTAAACTTTTTTTGTCTGGAATAAAGTACCTATATAGTATATAGAGTAGTTTTGTAGAGTGCAGAATTTACATTAACATCCGGACAGAATGCAACTGAACTCAACTCAACACTCAAGAGCTTTGTCGAAATTGATTTTCTGTAGCGAAACTCCTTTCTTTGGGTTATTTTATTTTTAAGAAGGGAACAGTATTGATAGGTAACTTGAACACTTACTCTTAATAGAATAGAATACAATGTGCTCTATTATGATAGTAGTAGTACTTAGCAGGGAGACTTCCCCTGTTCAAGATTTGTTAAGTGTAGGAAATGTAGTGTTGTATTGTATGTATGTATTTTCAATTCTATTGATAGTTGCACACTTTCTTCACGCCCCAATTGACAATAGAATGAGTAACATAAGTCTGTAATATATAATAGAAGGATTTTGGTTCTTGTCTTACGTTCCCAGAATCCTATTCAATTCACGTAGTAGTAGACGTATGGTATTTATAGTCGTAGACGATGAACAAGAAGGTTCGTATGTGTACTTAATGCAATGGTGACTGACTGTGACTGCATGCGGCGTAAATGTGAATTGTGAATTTGAGAGAGAAAATCGAAGTTGTTGGAATTAGGATTCATTTGACGAACACACTTTAAGCTCTACTTTGCTAACTCAAGTCATAGTGATTCGTAGATATAAGAAGTAAAAGTCGACGTTAGTTGAATTGAGTTGGTTGTTGGTTCGGATGGATTTAATTCTACTTACTGCTCCTTTTCTTCCTCCGCTTTGCCACCGGCCTTTCTTCCATTTCTTCGCCAAGCCACAAAGTGGAGTGAGAAAGTGCCAAGTTGCTAAATGGAAAATTATCTCCCTCTCCCTTCACTTATGTTCTTGACAAAGAGTAAACTGAAAGAAATGACTAATGCCTCCCATAATAAATAAATAAGTATATTATCCATCTACGTGGGTTCTATGATTCTAGCTGAATCTACTTTTAATACCCAGGTAGTAGTGAAGAAACGAGCTAAATGCATTAGTAACTTTTATTCTCTTTTTATTAGTTTATTAGGTACAGCCACCTCTGCAGCTACTTATACGTAATTAAATCATCCCACAAGGGATATATAAGCCCAAACCAAGTGTACAAAGTGTAGTTCCAAAATGGTTACTTAAGTGTTTTCTGCACAAAATAACCGTCATAATCATATCGTAAGATTAATATACTAAGCTGAATGTTTGGCATTTATCATTTATTTAATGTGAAGTATGTGCGAAATGTTATTTAGAGTATCGTTTCTTTTCTTCTTTTACCTCACAGACACGAAACGCCTGTTTTGGCGAGAGCCATTCAAATCATTCACATTGACGATGACTTGATCGTCTTGGACAAGCCTTGTTCCATTCCGGTACATTTCAACAACGACATTCTTAGAAATATTGTAGTTTTTGCTCCCTCTAATGATTTCGTATTTCGTCATTTTCCCCCAAATCTACTTACAAAGTTGGCAAGTTTTGTGTCGTATCGGTAAAGTACACCTTTTCTTATCCCTCAAGTTGTGCTGTGAATTTTTTGCGTTGGATTTTATAATACAACCCGTTTGTTTCCACAGTATAAATATTATCTTATCTGTACTTATGAAAATGGTCCGTAGAAAGTCTTCTCTTCTGCAACAATTTTATTTATTTAGTAAATACCTATATACTTATTTCCTGTTTGTATTGCGAATCCTATTTGTGTACTTACATCCATTCACAACCAGTCGACTAGAGTTTCTTCCACACATCAATACAGATGTACTTTAAAAAGTATTTACTATATATTTATGTACTACATCTGTAAACATAGAATTCATTTGTACAATGTAATGTATTGAATCAAATTACTGTTGGCTTATATGGCTAGCGGCAAGCACATGTCTCTTGTCAGTCAATGATTGTCTATTGAGTTGAATCTAGGACGTTCTATTTGTCTATGTACCGCAACTCTATAAACTGGCAACTAAATATCTTCATGGATATACGTAGGATACACTTTCAAAAGCAATTCGGTGAAAAGCGTGGGGATATTAGATCTGCTTATATGATAGTTTGTATTGTTGTAATAAAGAGAAAATTGTAAATAGGGTTTGTTGATATGTAATATAGTGGAGGATTGTGATAGTGAGACAAGACAAGGGAATGTCTTGCAGGGAATTGTAATGGATAATCTGTAAATGGGCAATGAAATGAGCCCCTGTCTTTTCTTGTCTTGTCAAGGCGTTCAGTCCAGTTCAGTTGTCCTGTCACTGGGGCATAGTACTCCCCTTTTATTACTTTCTTGCAAAAGATTGTATCTAACAGACCATCCTCTCTTCTGTTCGCGACACTGCACCTTGCAAAAAGCGATATAGGACAGCCGCAGCAGAATTCTATTACATACTTTCCATGTGCTATTCAATTTATTCAGCCAAGGCGCTGCGAGTCATTGAAGTTCCAACAATGGCGGAACTGATCAGAAGAATGAAGAATCATATAGGACATAATTCAAATAAGTACACTGGAATTGAGTTGATCTCATCGTCTTATGAATTCCAGCGTACAAGAATGTGTCTTTTGCCATCAGCACCCCTAGTAGCAAATAGAAACTTTGATGGAAAAGACCTTGTTTATTTATTATTGTTAATAATCGTCAACAGCAGAAGGGTGCACTGATCTTTTGAAAGTGTTCTTTGAAATGCTAAAAATAAGTTGTGTTAGGATGAAGAAGGAAAGTTGAAACTGATTAGTGTACCTTACTTTGTATGTAAAATGGAAATATTATTCGTAATTTCCTTTTGTGGAAAGATAGTTGTTTGATATTTCTTGTAATGAATGTTACTCTGTATATAAGATATTAAATCCTGTCGAATGCATAAATACAAAAGAGTCTGACAACATAACATGAGAATGTGAAGACAAGGGAAGTCTTATTGTTGCTGTAGGCTTTGGCGTGATCGTATAAGAGTCCATATCTTCAATGGACTCCATTTTAGTTAAGTTTTCATGTTTGACGTGAGTCAAGACATGAAACTTGGTTATTTGACTGTGAAATCAAAATCATCATGTACTGTTCTTCTCTTTGAATTTAGTTGAATTGAGAGAAGTATGAATGTATTTCATTTGAATTCGGATTGTGCTCGTGGCAGTTTTGGAGTTTCTACATATCTATCTATTGTTGTATACTTTGTATGTACTGATATTGTATTGGTTATGCCAGAGAGCGAAATATGATGCTCGCTGTGTGGAAGACGAAGACAACAGAGAGACATGTAAGAGGTGTGTTACTCTTTGGTCTATTCATATCCTGAAGAAATGGATTTTCGGAGAGAAGAAAGTTATTGAATATTTTCACTGGCAATCGCAAATCACAACATATTGGAGATGAAGAATGGAATTGATGGACACGCAATGTGTTCTGGATATCATTTTTATTTGCTATTACGGGTTGTAAAATATGTTCAATTTCCCCTTTTGTTACACTTACTTTTCGTTTTTTATAACACACATATAAATTAGGTGAACATACGTGTATTTTTATACTCTGTAGATGTGCTTTTCGGTTGGGTTGAAATGATGATATTGTATATAAATTGGTTTATATACTATGATCATGTCAAGTTGTGTTACTTTATCAGTAGAATATTGCGTTTTACGACGTTTTTTCTGTTTTGTAAGTATGTGTAGCGTTGTGGGAAATCAGCATTAGTATTCTGTTCAGAGTTGCTGGGCGAACAAACATTTCTCATAACACTTGCTGCATTTCAAGTCCTTGAAAGAGACGAGACTTTATCATTTTTCAGGAATGAGCTTCCCCCAGCATCCTATTGACTTTTCTTTCGATATTTAGTATTCGCATTGAAAATTCTACTGTTTGTTATTGTTTGTTAGATTGGAGACGGAGACGTATAAGACATTTCCTTCCAGCTATATGTCTTAGATTTTTGTAATGGCAACTCCGGGTGTTTTCCTCCCAAGTCTTATTAGAAAAAATTCAATGGAATGCATGAGCGATTTTCTATGGGTTCTGGAAAAGAGTTTTTTACCCAAGGGGTTACTTATGACATGAGTCAAGTGTACTTCTTTCCTTCTTTTGTTACCGTTCGTCATTATAGTTATCGTTACTTAGTGCTACTCTACTAAGTATTATTATTATCGTAAGAGAGACTTCTTTAGGGAGACAGACATCTTATAGACAATCCACTTAGTATATATAATTTAATTTAGCTATAGGGAAGATGAAGTACATGACTTTATTTGAGTGGGTGTTTGTTTTCCATTACTTACAACTATTTAATCTTCAGTAGGTAAAGGACGAGTTACATCATGAACCACAAGGCTATAAATAGCAGTGCTCTTAGAATCTATTTTACTGTATCATGTTACATTCAGTCCAAGTAGGTTTTTTCAAAGTTTATTTGTATTTCTTTAAGTGCACATTGTACACAGAGATATTTATTTACGAGGATTTTAGAGACTTGTCTTTATTGAACGTTGACAAATAGTAGCGTTATTCTTTGGCTAAGAAGATATAAGGATTCTCTGGGAGATCTCACGTTCCAAACCAATTGTGTCTTTGTCTCTTCATATCATAAGTAACTTCAGAGACCTAGATATTCTGTTAATACTCTGAATCTGACACATATTTGTGTTGGGTCGCTCTTTGAGTTTTATTGCTTTCATACTTCACATAGTTACATGTTGAAAAAAGAATTCTCTGACAGTTACATCTCGCATTCCATCCGTCGTACACTAGATATACAGATACACTGACGACATTTGTACAGACATTCTCCAAACTTTGAATAAGAATGCAGAGTATCTGCTGGAGGAAACTCTTTTATTTCTGTAGCTAAATAACTGTATCTCCGAGTTGTGTATTTTGAATTCGGTGATGCATCGCGGCTATTTCTTTGTAGTTGAAGTTGAAAAAGTTGGCAGGGGAAATGCTTTCTTTTTTAGTATTATTATTGAAGCTTTTGTTTCGGCTAGGGAGAGTAGATCTGTCGATAAAAATAAAGTTGTCTAGGCTGAGATTAGAAAAGCTGATCGATAACATGATTAGGTAGCCATAAATGTTGTTGGAAGTTGAGCAACTGCCATTTATAGATATAAAAGTTGATTGTTATGTTATTTAGAGTGATGTAGTGGGAGAAAGTGGGGAGTCGTTTTCATTTCCAGCTGCTTTCCGATTAGTCTTTTATGATGGAATGACTGGACGGAGAAATATCCGAAGAAATGTATCAATTCAAGTGTGCTGTTAGATATACCGGAGTGTGATGTCATGCCGTATAGATCCAAGAATAAGAGGAGGGAGGGAGGCGTGCTGGAAACATTGTGTGCTATGATAGAGTACGGTACTTAGGATTAGAAGTAAACCGTGGATATAGTTAGTGACTGGAGAAGTGTGTGCTTTCCCCGGCTAGTTTCCCGTCTCCCATTTCCTTTTAAAAAGCTGTCTTACTTCAATTCGAATCTCTTTCTCATTGTCAGACCAACAGAGGAGGAACAAGAAAGGAAATCTGTCTCTTGAAGCAAAAATAGACAAGGCGGTCCTTCTTACGTAAATTGTGTACTTTCATCTACATCCGCTTTTGACAGCTTTCTCTCCTTTCCTCTCTACCTATCTAGTACCTAGCTTCCTACTCTTTTTCGGCATGAACACTTGAAATAAAGTCATCTCGCCAGTGGACATGTAGCCAGCACGACCTTGTACAATAGAAATGAAAACTTACATGTCTGCGCCTGGTTACTCTCTTTTCCTACGTGTCTCAGGAAAATATGATTAGTCCTTTCTTCCTTCAAACAGAACTGGGAAAAATCTTTCTTCCCGTACACTGCACTTTCACCCTGCATATTATATTTACGCCGAATTTATCGTGCTTTTCATCGAAATCTTTTTCTTTACATCTTCCACATATTTTACAAGGTAAATAATGTGCCTGATGTAGTGTTAGTAAACACAGTAATTCGTTAAGTATATACATAGCTCTACTATAATATATGGCGAGGATAGAGTTACCGTCGGTTCAACATTATGAAACTGTAGAAGAATGATTATTTTTAGCAAGTTCTGAAGGAAGACTTCATTCTCCGAATCCTCTCTTCTGTCTCGCAATATTTGACAACCTTATTCCTCGAAAAAGAGGTCTAGGAAAAAACACCTGCGTTTTTATCTTTTGTTACTCTTCTACAAACTCATCTTCCGAGTTACTACTTATAACCGTCGTCTAAAAATAAGCCAATCGACGACATCAAAATGTATTTAAAAAATCCCCTATCCACATAATCCACGACAAATTGCCCAATTCTTTCGTAATGTCATTAGTCAAAATGCACTTAAATCGATCAATAGCAACAATAATGGGCTCTTTATATTAAGTAATTGAATTATTTTTGATCCTATGTCAAGACTGATGCTCAGTTCGTGTATGCGATTTGTAAATCATTTGCAATTGGTTAGAAGGGGAAGTTTGTAACTGTGACTCCAACATTCGTAAAGAAGCAAAGAGAATTTGTGTAATATGACACGAGTGTCTGCTGTATAAATACATATTCATTTAGAAGCTATAAGTAATGGTAGATCTTTGAAGTATGCCAAATAATTACGCATATGACTGCGGATGGATTACTGTTGGTACCCTTAGATTGATAGTTGCCTATAGCACAATACTATATGGTTAATGGCAGTGAAAACTTTGTTCGTTAGCATTCAACTCTTGGGAATTCATGTACAAAGAAAGTAGTTTTTCATTCCTGCTTTTCTAAAGAATTTACCAGCATTACCTTTTGATTAATGAACGAAGCCATTAAGAATGATAATATTTATACTGTGGTCTCAGTCTCGTGTGTATAATATAGAACAGAGGCAGGAAGGAAATCATACTTAGCAGTCTTCTATAGGATTAAAGAAGGCTGTTATGCCATATGATTGTATAATCAAGAATAAATAACAGGAAAAAATAGTAGAAATATGGAAGTGTTTTTCTGTACTGTGGGGAAATTGTTATAATGGAAGCTCAGTGCACATAATGTACATAGATAGTAGCAATATGTAGTATAAATAATTATAGTAAAGACTCTTTACTATAATCTTTACTAAAGAGGACTGTTGTTACCATTCGTAATAAAATCTGTATCCAAAGCGTTTTTATCTTATATTCAGTTTTAATCATAAGGAGACAAGTATTGTAGAACTAGAGTTATAATATTATATCCATTAATGAGCGATATAAAATTTGGAGAGAAAGTTTTTACAAGAGCTGCCTGTTTAATTCCAGCTGCATATATACGTAGTTCCACGGACAGGGCAGCTGATATATGTCTAATTGAATCATCGTTTCTAGTATGCAAAGGGGTAAAGTCTGTAGAAAAGTAAAATTCGTATAAAATGATGTGAAGTGGAGTGCCAGTAGACAGAATAAGGTCGCCCATTTTATTTGCATATAAACTGCTGAGTAGTTTTAAAAACTTTCCGTGGGGACTAGAAAAAGAGCTACGATTACGATTGGATTGAAGTGTACTTGTAGTTCTGCTGCTGCACCGAGGAATATGAAAGACTATTGTAGATATCTATAGAAAGTATGAGTGAAAGGTAAAGCAAAGCATCCGTAATGTGTAATGCTACGTAAGTAGATCCTTTGGAAGGAAGGAAAGTGGCTTTTATGGCTAATATTTCATATGCATTGCTTACACAAGAAGAAAAAAAACGCTAGATGCTCTTGTTGCTACCCACTGAAGATTCTCGAGTTTTTTTGGCTATTTTCCTAGTTGAACTAACTACATGGTCATTTCTGGAGACTCAGTTGGTATGTACATGTATGCACTCTCTATAGTTCTTGATAAAGGAATCCTCTGGAAGAATATGATCTGCGTATAGCAGAAGATGCTTTTCTGTTTGTTTGTAAGGTATATTAATGAATTACCTATGTCGATGTCCTCGTCGATGTCGTATGCAAGTCGTAAAGTAATAACTAAATGCAAACGACGACGACTACTATGTAAAATCTAATGGAATATTTCCAATTCCAAGTCTCGTCATCTCATCCCAAGTCAAGTCAGGCTTATCTGTAAAATAAAAGGATGGAAATTTCTCCGAGAAAGGATCTGGTTTGAATTTTTGGTTTTTGTCTGCAATGGCCAAGACAGTTTGGAGGCCGATTTTCCTCTCTCTCTGTGTGTGTTTGTTGTGGAATGGAGAAAAATTGGTGGCATTACAAGGAGATGATTTGTGTATTGATATGTCGTTTAGGTTCACCCATGTGGTCGCTACCGGCACAACACGGTCGTTTTCATTCTGGCGAAGGAGCACCAGTTGAAGAACCTACGAACAATTCATCGCTTGGATCGACTTACTTCAGGACTTCTTCTTTTTGGTCGCAGTCCAAAAAAAGCTAGGGAAATGGAACAACAAATCCGTAATCGTCTCGTGTCCAAAGAATATGTGTGCAGAGTCGAAGGAGAGTTTCCAGAGTAAGTCAACGCTTCACACTTCACTTCTGCTCTTAGAATTTCTTTCTTTCTCCATCCTTTCTTTTTAACTCCTCTTTCCTCATTCCTTCACTGACTGACATTCAATCACATTGCAACTGACCGAAACCGGAAAAAACTAACGCACTTACTACGACACGACTTTGTGTATTTATACAACGAGACTTTCTTAAACATATATCTATACAGGACGTCAGAAATAGTATAATGACACATGGACCTTTTTCTTTTCGCATACTAACACCGTAAAAAACTTTCTTCAATACCGAGAATGTTTGCCAATGCATAGATGATGTTTGTGAAAGTGGAGAAAGAATTTCTATTACGATGTTTGTATATGAAAGGGAAAGCGTTTCTTTATGTTTTATGTTCCATTGTTGTTTTCTCCGAGTATATTTACTTGTTCTTATTTCTGTACAGTTTACGAGAAATATAGGTCTTATACCACTTTCACCATATCATTTTAAGCCATAAAAGCTTATGAATTTTTTTACACTTTTCCCATAAAATGAAGATAATTTTTCACTTTAGAAAATATTGTGCCAAAGTGAAATAAAAGTTTCCTTGTGGGAAAAGTTAAAAAAACTTTCATAACCTTTTTAAGTTTAAAAAATGAAACACAGTGAAAGTGGTATAAGACGCTACTTGCCTCGAACCCTGTAGAATATGACTAGTGGACATTTAACAAATACGTCTTATAGTAGTGTCTTATAATAGTAGGCTGAGAAAATAAGCCATGGTATATCTTTCGGATGAAAGTTTGGTGTTTTGTCTTTCCTCTTCCTGTTCCAGTCAAAGTCAAATCAACACTGCATGAGTATAATGAAAGGACTAGGGATTGAAACTCCATTGCTAATTGATTGATGAGTCTCTTGCTTTCTATATTGTTACTTTCCTTTCCGGAAACCGCTGGTCACGGACCAGGAACTCATTCTTATTCTTCGCACACTGAGATCTGGCCATAGAATCCTAACGCCCTAAATGCTCTTTCAACGTTCTCCTTACTTTCTCCGGTGTAGTAAACATTATTTATGATTTTACTTTCATCTTCCTTTCCCTCCTACATGTAATTTAAAAGCTATAACTGTTTTTCCCTCCTTGTGCCTTGTGATTATGGTTTTCCTAAAGATGTTGGCAGCTGTATATATTTATCTGAGTGGTAATCTTTTATGTGAAAGAGAAAGTAAAAGTGCTTACACAGATTGTTTTGCGTTCTACTTTCCCCGGCTTCCTTTCTCCGTCACTATATCACCCAACTGTTATATTATTGCTTTTCCTTCCCTTTTTCTTTAGTGGGTTTTCTTACATGAATTTTGACTTTTAACTCTAGCGAGGTAATTGAATGTGCGGAGCCTATTGAAGTGGTCAGCTACAAAATCGGAGTTTGCAAGGTCTCCAAAGAAGGGAAAGATTGCAGAACAACATTCAAGAAATTGAGTTCCAATGGAAAAACCAGTGTCGTCGTTGCCAAACCTCACACCGGCAGAATGCATCAGATTCGTGTTCATCTTCAATATCTTGGTATGCAATTACATTACGTAGATATGTAATCTTTTCTAATTATCTTTTCATTACATTTTCTATTAGATACAAAAGTCAACATGAATGATCACACAATATTTGGCAATTAGCTTACGATTGCAAAATCTGGTGCCTTTGTGCTGCGGTTGAACTAATTTAATTCGTACAAAGTAGAAAGTGCTTAGATGAGCTTATTTTGGTTTCAATAGTTTGTCAGTTTGACGGTTATCTTTCACTGCAAGGTACAAAGGCAGTAAGTAGTTCTTTGATTCTTGGTAATTTAAGGTTTGTTTTCACGTGCATTATATTGTAGATATTATTAATTTATGGTTTATTTCATTTTACTGCACAAAATTCATTATGTGTAGTGTTCGTATTTCATTGATAAAACGGACGGGTAACTTGGTGTCCCTTGTTTATAAGAGTACGTACGTATTTATGTTTGGGAAAACAACATTTGTTTCAATGGAGAAGATAAAATGTCATGGAAGAAGGTGCCATTAGTGCAGTAGCAGTCGCATATGGTTTTGTCGTGTTAAGGATTTAGGAAAGAATACTGTGTAATGAAAATGGAGTTGTGGGGTTTTATGAAAAGATAGAATTGGAAGGTAGAAGTTGTGTAAACTGTTGTTAACTGCGACTGGGAACTAACGAACTAAGTGAGATAATTATTGTTTTTAGGGTACCCGATAGTGAACGATCCTCTGTACAATCACGCAGTATTCGGACCAGAGAAAGGAAAAGGAGGTCTGACGGGGAAAACAGATGAGGAGTTGATAAAAGAATTAATTTCAATTCACAACGCTGAGAATTGGTTGGGAATAGAAGGGGAAGACGCGGGAGGACCGGCAGGGGACATATTTGGACCACCTTGCCCTCCACAGGGTGACAATCATGCTTCTTCACCTGCATTGTCATCTGCAGGGGAATCAGACGTGAATGCCAGTGATTTACAACGTGATAGCACAAGCCCAATTGAAAACGGAGCTGCAGGAGCTGTACCGACCACTTCGTTGGAAACAACGACAATTCCTGTGACAGTGGAGCCTAAAAGTCCCGCCGATGGTAACAATGTCGTGAATGGTAGCAAAGACACGGTGGAAATGGGGACCGGGACAAATGTAGAAGAGTCAGTTCAAGTCACCCCAGGAAAAGTTACAGTCGGGACGCAAACGTGCGACGAAGAGAGTCTGAGCTCTTCGTCTTGTCGAAGTACAAGTGGAAGTCCTCAAAGCACTTCCAGCGGATCCACTCAATCTCAGTCGGCCTCTGTTCTTTCTTCGACCCCAACAATCTCCTCTTCAGCTCTTGACAACAATAATGCGGACCCGTTGAATTTCCGCAGTGATGCAATGACGTACGATCCTCATTGTTACGAGTGCAAAGTTCGTTACAGGGACCCGAAGCCTAAAGATCTCGTCATGTATTTGCACGCTTTGAAATACTACGTAAGTCATTTGTAATAGTACGCCAAATTAAATCCGAATGTTTATGCTGGGAAAATCTACGGGTTTAATGATAGTGTAACTCGGGATGAGATTCTATTTACAGCGAGAGTTGGAGGTTAGGAGGTTGGAGCAGATTTACTAACTGAAAGTTTAAGGATCATGTAATGTGGTAGAATGTAGAGACATTGACATAACTGACATAAGTAGAGAAGGAGTTAGCTGAGAAAAGCGTTGAATACCGCAGGAAGAGCAATATTAATTCTAATAACCATTAGCCGTAATGAACGTCTTAAATGTGTAATGAACCCGGGTGAAACGTTGCTCATAACCATTATGTTTGTTTTTATTTTGTGATCCCTAGGGCCCAGATTGGGGATTTGAGACGAAAATGCCTGCATGGGCTTCAGAAGATTGGGTAGAAACTGACGAGTCTTGTTAACTGACAAGAATAACACTACAAGAAATGCCTAGAATATTCGGTCTCCTTTTTAATTGTGCCCATCTTGACCTTTTTCTACAGCAGACAGACAGAATTCGGAGCTTGAGACAAGAAATGAATGTGTAATGAAATGGAATACAATGCAGCTATACCTACGTACATAATAGTGCACTTACAGATATAGTTAGTTAGGTAACCTTCTTGTCCTCTATAGTTATTTAGTAGTTATCCTTTCGTACAATAATAGAGACGGGGAACTGCGAGTAGTCACCATCAAAATAATTAAAATTAGCTAGACGAACCTCGTTTAAAGTAAATGAGTGTGGGAGAGAAAGAAAGAAGAAGGATAATTAAGTGTCTGCAGCTGTGCGGTGTGATGATTTCCATGCCCTAAGCGCCCTCCGCCTCACCACAACAGCAGGACCAGATCAGACTACTCTACATAATTATACTGTTATCAATCTAATTATAAATACCTATATACTACTACTACCATAGTCTATTAATATATTCTAATTATTACTGTCGGAAACACTATCCGTGTCTACATGCTACTCCTGGATTCTAAAGTCTAATTAAGCTGTCTAAGATCCCTAGATATAAATACCTAATCTGTACACTGTACATATCGCCGCACCGCAACCAGAACACACAAGACGATCTATAAAGAAGTAGCAAAAGGCTTTTAGCAAAACAATCAATCAATCAATAACTAATTATGTCATCGTAATCGTAACTATGTATTTTATTGTACAACGTAACGTTAACGTAAACGAAACTATAAAATCGCAGAATCTTTTGGTTTACAGTGCTACGGAGCGGAAATGAATATCAAGTTGACTTTTTGGATTTAGTAGGTATAAATATAATTATAGTGTACCTAATGTAAATAAACTGTACATAATAGAATGTTTAACTAAAAGTATTTAAACCCATTAGTAATTTTAGCCTTTAAATAATGTTAAGATTTTAGTTAACTGTGTGATATGATAAAATGTGCGTGTAAGATAACTTTGTTGTTGTTCCTTATGAAAAAGGAAAGTATATACCAAAAGCTGTCTCTGTCTCATATCCAGTCTACATATTATTGTACTCCCTGTATTTTGTAAAGAAAATAGGGATGGAAACAGATTTAACTGTTAGACACTTCTAGAAACTCTACACATTTTAACTTTTATTAAAGTACACTCTTCGTCTCTACCTAAACCTGAACAGGTAGCAACTCATCCTATAAAAAGTCGAATTATATTTACTGCTATACGGATTCAGCAAGACAGAACTGAATTTGCCAAGACGTAATGTCCGCTCTTCAATAATACAGATGCAGCAAACAAAACCTGTGAAGCTATTCCTGCAGTATTAGTTTGGGAGTAAATTGCACTGTGCCTCTTTTTTCAGCAAGGGTTAGCTAATTATTCTAAGTAATTAAAATAGTAATTAGTTATTTTTAAGTTTCATTGTTATATAATAGTACTCTATCAGTTGTAGGGGAATTAATTTGTTGGTGAATCTGCTCTTACGTGTAAAGGTTATTAGAATATTCTTCTTTGGCTCTTGAGTAAGTAGATTTGAAAGGGTAATTAATTGAGCTAAACATAGTAGATAAGGGTCCGGATAGAATGGGCTAATTAATAAGTTATGTATTACAGTGAATTAATTAGTTCGTCCAATTTTCGACGTGACTACGAACAGAACCTTGTGCAACTGCTATCTGTCTATTAGTAAATAAGCACTTATACTCTGTTCAGGATTATTTCTTTCTGTCTGCTCTGCTCTGTTTCTATGTTATTAATTAGTTTTAACTAGTAGCTACAAGCTAATAAAGATCAGTTCATTGTAAATATATATTATTGTTTTTTAAGGTACCTATTACGTATATATAAAATATATTATTAGCATTACCTAGTACACTGTTACAAAATCAAAGACAATTATTATTAACAGAGAAGTGATTAGGTAGCTGTGTTTTTATGTCTACTGTACTTGTGCATGTTCTAGGAAATTACGAAGTAGAACTGTATACGTGAAAAAGAAACGAGGGGAAGGAGATGCAGAGAGAGTCTGTAATTCAAATTGAGCTGCTAGTCTAATGTTATGTAAACAGATTTTTATGTATCCCATGATCATTATTCTATTTATATTATATAGAGACGTATTTGGTGTGTGTTTGAAAACGGGAGAGCGAGTAACGAGGAGTTTTCTACTGATTTACTTATCTGTGAAAGACATGCCTTGCTTGATTCGGATCAAATGTTGATTTAGTACACAAGGAAGCAGATTGCATCTCTTGCTGGTCAAGATTTTTCTCAAGGATTGCAGTATCACTACTGCTTTTGCATTGATTACAAAGAAAGTATTCTATGTAATGGACTCCACTATGCTGTGGTGCTTAAACATAGTAATAGGGATATACATTGTGCTTTGTAGGTAAAGTGATAGGTTAAGCCTAGAGAAAATTGAATGCATGTCTGTCTGTCATAATAATTGAGTGACTAGAGAGCTTTATTATGTTCCGTTCAGTATGTCAAGCAGGTAGACTAACTAAGAATAGAGAATAATTGCACAAAAACATTTGTTGCAACGTATTTGTGTATTTGGCTGCAGAAGATTGAAAGAGGGAAGGGAGGGTGAGAAACATGGGTATACATGAACGTGCAAGGAATTTGAGAAGCTCCCATTTTCTAAGAAGAATACAAATAGTATATGCAGGAATTGCAATTGTAATGTATAGATACATAATAAGTACACTTTACACTGTAGGTATAATATATTTAGAGTTAGAGATGAATGGGAATTCTTTGATTCAATTTTTGACACGAGGCAGAAGCGTGAATCCAATACGATAGAGAGCTGGTTGTCTATTTGTCAATTAAGCTAGCATATTCAGTTCACATTTTAACATATGATGAGACATTTCGTATTCAGATTGTGTAATTCTAAACTCACGATGATAGACATGAAGAAGACTAGCTACCTAATTGAACAATGTGTAGTACTTTATCATCAGATAAAGTCTATTGATACAGAAGATGCATTGTACTGTGTGAATATGTAGAGATATGAATCTAAATGTAATTTAACAGGGCTCTTAGAATTTATAGACAAAGAAAGGATGGATAGAGTCGCTCTATATTATTGTAATTGTGAACAGGGGAAATAATAGACGTATAATAACTTTAGTGTGAGTATACTTGATTGAAATGTTGATACTGAGACCAGACCAGAATACAATAGACAAAAAGAGAAGACATTTATAGTTACAAGTTAGGACCTAAACAATACGAGTCGGAAACTATTCTACTCTCCAGTGTATTTCGTTAGTGTAGCGTAGCGAAAGTCTTAGTGTTGTTTATGTAAATTGGTTAGTTAGGTACCTATATAGTTTGTGTAAATCTGACTTTGAATGCTTTCGTTACTTATACTGTAACATATCTGAATACCTACTCCTTGTTCTCGTATGTGAGTTACATTTGCATTGCGTTATAAATTTTATGGGGTTTGTATTGTAGTATGTGTGGAGTCTGTGGAGGTGAGTGAGGCTGTAGTGTATAACTAGTAAGTAAGTTTCTGTATGTAAATAAGAATACAAAGAGCCGATGTTTTCAATATAGACATTTTGTTTATTCAACAACACAACTGGGATTCATGTTCAGTTCACTTCACTTCTCAGAGCAAACTAATTGTAATTTAGATGTTTACTTTGAGTCCACCAGCCAGAGTCGGTTGGATTTAGTTTACAGATAATAGTATTAAATCTTAAGACAAACTGCATAAAGCTGAAATCTATGTAAATAAAGTATAATACTATATCTGTAGAACCTACAACATGCCTACAAAGAAATATAATTACAGATACAAAACGTTCTCTTGTGTAATGTTACGTAAATGTATTGTAAGTTCTAAGCTATCTACCTATCCATATGATAGATTGATAAATAGGTGTATTATATTATATTATATATAGCAAATAGTTACGTACTCGAAAAGACATTTTATTGTAAAGACATCTCTTTTCAAGCTGAAAAGACAATAAAATCCTGTTTTGTTCTTGTTGATGCACCGTGAATTTCTTTTCACAAACTCATTTCATTCTAGCACCATAAACAAGAAAAGTTCCACTTCAAACCTTGTCCTTTCCCCTTTACGCCCAATCTTCCTGTTTGTCTTCAATAAGTTTTCTCAACAGTTCAGGTTCTTTCTGCAAGGAAAGAAAATAATTGTACAGCTATACTCACAGTTCAAAGTAACAACGGTACATACATTCCAACTAGTTTATACTTTCCCGATAGCACAGACAGATAGTCATTATCACCAGAGAAAGTTCAGTCTAGCTATAAAAGAGAATAGTAGACACTGAAATCAAGAGAGCACCGTACCACAAAGAAAGTAAAAAAAACGTAGGTACTCTCTAGGTACTGTGCATGAAATTCCAATCTCACTGCATTTATTGTGTGTAGTATCTGTATGTCTGTCTGACTGCATTTTGTATGTATTATTGGTAAGAATGGGAGTCAAGGAGGTCGTAAGGTAAGGAAAAAGTCAAGACTGAGACAGAGAAGATGTTCACGACAGTTACAGGTACGAGGTAAGACTCCTTGAGTCCTCATGCCATTATATATTTGAGAATTGAGAGTGAGACAAGGAGGGTAGAGAGTAAATAGATAAGACACTGCAGTGTAGATAAGGATGGTTATTGAAGCTGAAGAGAACAAGTTTCTTTGAATTGCTTTGCTATTCCGTACTGCTTGTCTTGTCAGTCTGTCCACTTTGAAAACTGAAGTTGCTGAAAGGAATCGTCTAGTTTATTTTAGTTTAGTTGAAGAGAGGAAGGAATGTTGCATGAGGTAAATGGGATCCAAGTGATCGAGAGCAATGAGTCTGTCTCTGTCGTCTTATACTTACGATACGATAGCATGGAGACAGAAAATAGCACAGGAAGATACACATTACATCCATACAGTCCCAGACAGACATACATAATATAACAACTTTCTCTGTCTTTCTATAATATAGTAAGTAGCAGTAGGACAAGAATATATAGATAGCCATATACAGTAGTATAGATTATACACTTACCATCTCTTTGGAAATATTTGAACAGCCGTAGCAGAGGTCATCTTGATCCGATTCCTCCTCAACTCTCTGAGTATACATAAAGAGTAACATTACATTTCAATCGATTTTCTGAATTATTCATAGGTTGCATTCCAGGAGAGATGGAGAATAGCCACTTTCTCTTTTCAAACACCAAGAGGAGTAAGAGCTGTTTGTTGCATGGCAAACAGAGTGGAACAGAAACAGAGAATGAACTTAATCACATTGATAGCCCTTGCATATTGGTTTGCACAGATAGGAGAGAGAGAGAGTCAATTACTGACTCTCTCTTTCTCTCTCCGTCTCTCCTTGTTCCCAGTTTCGGGTATTGGCTTGTAAATAAACGGGATCGAATTCCATCCATTACAAGTGGCAAAGACGGAAATGAAGGAGACTAGTTTCCTCACCTTACACAATTTACATTGTCTTCTCGCCAACAAACTCCCGCTACAGCTACTGCTCCTGCCACTGGAAACAGACGGACAGATCTTTTCTCCGATTTTCGCTAAAGTGGGCACCGTCGAAGGAAACCCACTTTGCAGTTCAACAATAAAGTTGTCACACTGCCGCTCCAGACTGTCTATCTTCATTTTTCGACTCTGTCAAGTCAGAAATGAAATGAAAATC
>JABASH010002974.1:0-18067 GCA_019776445.1 Tomocerus maximus | reverse complement strand
TGTCGGCTGCCTTTATATAGGATTTCTGTGGTCCGCCAAATGAGATGAAAAGTGTTGAACCTTTTGCAACTCATCTATATAAGTATTCATTTTGTTAATCCGAATCAACCAAGACGTCTTTGTTATTTATCTTCTTCACAAGTACCCTAACACTTAAGTGAAATGAGATTTAGTTTATCTATCCTATATCTACTAAATATTCCAAAAATGTGGTGACATAATATTAATAACACATTTGCAGGGTGTAATTTTATATCTATTGGCAGTAAATGACATTAATGATATTCTAGTGAGAAAATTAGGTTCCTAAGCATCGATCAACGACCTGTCTGAAAAGTGTCTCATAGTAAGAATGGTATTGTGTTTGCAAAGTACGAATGGCGATAGTAAGAGCATGAGCGAATAATGAATTAAGAAAAACATACCAAATTACGTGACACAACGCCAGCATGCATGACTTGAAGTGTTCAGCAACGGGATGTATTTATCAGAACTAAAATCCAAACTACGAAATAGAATATGGAAAAAGAGTTTGAGTGAAGGTGTTTGTTGTAGTGAAAGTGTACGGCAGTAATAAGTGAAAAGTGACGGGTCTTGTGTAATTTGTGAATAATAATTATTTAGAAGGTAAGTAGTTCGTGTAAAATCCAGCACTAGGGTAAGTAAAACACTACAGTTTACGTACTTTGTGACTAATCAAACGCAACTCATTAACAGCATAATAATATAAAATGACTGGACTACTGTTTCTTGCACTACTTGATGTTACTACTCATTCACTAATAACTTTCACTACTTATGTGCTAACTAAATAGTAATTCTGTACTGGTAGAGTTGAAGTGAGTAATGTAATCTCGTTTCGTTCTCATTAGTTGCGCAACGGCTTCCATAAAGTAGTGTCTCAATCACTGATGCAATCCTTCTTTCCTAGTTATCAAGAAGACTATGAAAATCACTGGTCTGGAAATGGAAACTAATCATTAGTTGCACAAGTGGCTTCGCTCCGCTTCGGTCTTGGCTTGTTAGTTGTTGATTGGACGGAATGTTAGTGACAATATGTGTCCTATGAGTTTCACTAACCTAGATTCAACCAGGTGACTACAGCGTGTATTGCAAAATCTCGACTTTTCCAAAGATTTTTTGCATCTCCGAAGTATTCACAGATCAGACTACGAAAATTGCTTTTCCTGACTCTCTCCTCCAATTCACTGAGTTTTAATGATGAAAAGTTTGATTTTATATTTCCGCAGTTGCGTTATGGCATGTTTTATTTTCTCACTGCTATTGAAAATGTTAACAGTGTTTTCAGTAACCCAATGGTAATTAGTTGTTCGTTTTCAAATTTTATTGCGGGAAAAGAGGAAAATTGTGTACAAAAATAAGTTTCATACCAAATAAAAGGTAAGTGTTTTTGTTGTCTTTATTCTTTATGTGTAATTAAAATGTGCATATGGATAGGGTGAATAATAAGATCGTAAAATGATGGATGACTACTTACATAAAATAATGGAGTACCTATCGAGTTTCATGGCTGCCATTAGTTAGGTAAAAAAGTAAAGTGCGATTGCTTTGTTTGCTTTCTTTTTACGATCAGGTATTAGAGACAGCTCTATTTCCAAACTTTCATTTTTCCACGGTTTTCGTTTTGTAAGAACATCGTTCTTGTGTACATACTCAGTCGTTAAGTTAGGTAGACTGGAAAGTGACTTTATGTGAGTTAGTTGAAAGTAGTTTCCTGTTATGGTTGTTCAGCGTGGGCAAGTCCGCTCAATGAAAACTGAAGTCATCACATCACATTCTACTGTTATAAATATACTACCCGCCCGGTATCGTCTTCCATATTGTAGTTCCCTTTGTCTTTCTTATAACATTGCCGACATGGCCATCTCATATTTCTCCGCTAATACTGCCAATAGTGACTATGCTCAGAAGAACATCAAAGTCAACGGATACTAGAGGTAACTAATAATTCTGTTTTCCTTTTCATTCCTCTCCCGCTTATTGATATGTACAACATGCAGAGTGGCTTCTCTAATGTGCATTTCATATTATCTACCCAGTTTCAATCGCTTTCCTGCCTAATAATATGCTTATTATCCTCTGTTGTACTTTATGCTACTTTAAAGGGCTCAACTACAGATAATATCAAATCTTCGTAGTAGTTCCAGCAGTACTACAACTACACTGAGACGCAGATACTATATTACTATATGACAAAATGTTATAAAGGTATCCATTTCCTGCACTCTCCGTGAACAACGGCATGATTCAAGATCATTTATATAGCTATATAGGTACTAATGCAATAACTGTAGGATATACAGTTACAAACATGGTATGTGAAATTCAACGCTTCAGTTTTCAACTATGTCAATGCAAAAGTGCAATTCAATTTAACAGTAAGATGCATTGCAGATAGCTCATGTGAAGAAAACAATAACGTTACAAGTACATAGCTATTTATCTTGTATTGTTTGTTATTGCCTAGAAGTTGAAAAAGTCCACTTCAAATAGGAATGTCTTAACTTCTGCCTATTTCGACAAGATTTCCTGAAAAAAACTTAGTTTCAACCAAAGTGGTTTCAACATATCTCCTAAAATGCAATTACCTTAAAGAATCTTTTATAATTTGTTTGGTGCAAGGAAAGAATTTTATAGAGAAAAGTTAGCATTACATCTGTCAATAATATTGTTTTGACATTTTGGTCTAGTCAAGTCAGGGGGCTGGTTTAGTTGGAGCTAAAAATTTAATGGAAAATATGAATGCTTAACTGTTACTTTTAGTAAAAAGCCGAATTTTGGATTCGCTGATTTAGATGTAATTCATCACAGATATATTGTATAGATGACTCTACACACAGCAATAAAAGGAAAACCACATATTTATGAAGCCAAAGAAGAACCAAAAAAATAAATAAAAACTAAATGCCCACCTTTTCTGTTTTCGACTCGATTACGATACGACATAGAATAGATATAGAATAGGTGGTGTAAATACCGAAAACTGCTAATGTCTCAGGAGGTAAAATAAATTGGGTACCAAAATGTATACTTGTTCAAAAGATGGGTGGGAGTAAAATAATCAAAGCTGGAAATCAACTTTTTGCTACTCAGGCATAAATTGCATGGGTAGCCTGAGTTGATATTTATATAGTAATGCATCAGTCTTTTACTAATTTCCTTTAATCCCTTTCCTTTAAATTGGGAAAGGAAATAAATTATGTAAAATTTTCAATCTATGGTAATTGATAATGCTACTTTACGTTTGTTAATTTAGCATAATATTTCAGACCTAGAAATAATCTAAGTACCTACCTAATTATTGAGTTTACCTTTTCAAGTGTACTTTTATACTTTACTTTTTAGATGTATTTAGTATAGCAATTAGGCAAAGATAGTTAGTACATGATGTCGGTGTGACATGTGATTTCTGATGTATGAAAGATTAAAGACAGACGGACGGCAAAGGAAATTCAGTAATGAGGGAAAAGTTGAAAAGGGTTTGGATATTATAAGTGATAGTTAGATGTAGTAGGACAGTGTTTGGTACGTAAAGTTAGAGGTGGGTCTTTACGTCAGAAGTGTAACTGGGATGTTGGATGGATCTATCTCTAGGGAATGCTACATAATGCTTATTGTTAGAAGGGACGGTTTGATATTAATAATGTTGTTGCCTGTGGAGGAGGCGTAGTCTATATGATGTAATAATATCAGTTGGTACGTATTACATCCCTACACAAGTACTACATCTGACAAAAGGCGCAATTTACACCGAGCTGTGCATAAGTGAAGATAAGAAATGAAAATCCTTTTAAAAGATTTATTTTTAGATGTTTTTGTTCCACGTTCCCGCTGACAGACTGTATTTCAACATAAGAATCATTAGTCCTGATAGCCCTTCTAACGCTCAAAATTGTAAAGAAAGGAAATTATGTTTTAAAAATTTGCTGACACTGCGCTTTCCCTCTTTCAGTCAAGACAAGAGTTTATCTTTCATAGTTGAAAATTGAAAAAAACACAATGCCTTCTGGGAGTGAAAATGCTGAATGTAGTTCTAGGTCGACTTTTTACTAAAGTAAACAAAAACGTTGAGAAGAAAAGAGAGAGGATAAAAAAACTTTGGTGCATCAGCACTTTGAAGTTACGCTCTGTCACGTCTTCATTCACTGTTGATGTACTATATGTATTCACATTAATATTAACTACTCTTAATCCAGTGATGTTATGTAGAAATATTTTCTAACTGAAATTTATTAGCCCAGAAAACTCTATTAGTAAGACTCATTGTTGAGTAGCGAATGAAACTCGAGAAGTATACATGTTAATAGCTTTAAGTGTTAAAGTAACCAACTCTGTGACATTGGTATGTAAACACAATGTATATTTTATAGAAAAGTTTAAACTGATACTGAACTTGTGTTTATACATGAATGAAATGAAACTCAAACAGTAACAATAATAATGCACACATTCCCTACTATGTAATAGTACACAATAATATATGCAAACTGTAACTACCTATGTATATCTGTCATTTGTATTAAGGTTTGTATATATTGTAATACGTGATATTATGGTAATCACATCCACATGTAGCGTAATTTAAGTAGGGCAGCCAGTGGAAAATAGTAGATAAGGAGAGAGCGGCCGAACACAAGTGTCTAAAATTGTAATTTCTGTTGTTTTGCTTAAAGCTGTAATCTATCTATTATTAAATGGGCAATTATTAGCTCGCATGGCATAATGTGTTTGTGCCATGCAATGTAATCCTATTGGAGAGGAGTGACGGTGAGCTTAACTAGAAACGACAAGTCAACTCAAAAGGGAAGGACAATAGAAAGAGTGTTTATGAAACTATGAAACAAGAGGGGAAGAGTAGAATGTGATGTGATGCGAGATAATGCGATATGTTGTCATCGAGCGAATATAGTAGTAGAGACTGTAGATATAATAAGGTAGGTTGTATGTTTAGCAGAGACGTGTGGTTGTTATATTTATGAATAACGTACCTTGTAGCAATAACCGGTTGCTGAAGGTATTTGTAGATAGGTAGGAGAGGGATCACTAGGTCTTGTGTTGTGATATTTTATGTGATGTCAGTTGGTTGTTATGTTATGGTACTTATCGTATGAGAATGGTATGCAATCCCGGAGTTGTGTAGTCGGAGTCTGTATTTTAGTAATTGTATACGTTTGTCTAGAATAATATTGTGGAGAAAGATTTGTGAGGTTGATGTCATGTGGACAGGACAGTTTTTTCCGGCTTTCTCTTTTCACCTTCAGCGTCGTCACTCTACTAGAAGGCTTTTGACACTTGTGTGTAGCTCTTATGTACTGAGGTAATATTGTTTTTCTTCAATATAAACTAAGCAGAATAGAATACCTTGCGAGAGTATTTGCGGGTTCGGAGTCTCCTTGAGCATAGGATTTGTAGGAAGGGAAGTCTTGTGTGGTTGTGTATATGTTCGTTGAGAGTATTTAAGTCGTCAAGTGGATTGGATGGGATCGTATGAAGCTTCTGGTCGTGTGGAAAGTGGAAGGACGGAGTTTGTCCGTTTCACTTGTGTCGCGTCTTTCTTGTCTCTGCTTATACTCAATACCCACCGTATGGTCTCATTTATAGTAGTCGTTTTCCTATCGCATCTCTATGTATATTTATATAAGAACGCTATATGTATATCTGTGAATATTATCTGTATAGTACATAGTAGTTTCTGTTCTGTGGTTAGATATGGTTCACTTGTAGATGTATGCAGAATAAGTAGTAGTTGAGTGCAGTGTGCAGTAGTCTCTCTGTTCTCTTGTCAAATACTAGGGTTAGTAATGTTTTGTCGAAGAAATAATGTAGAGCAGTAGTAGAATAGACTTCTTTTCGCACTCAGTCAAGTCAGGAACCTCTACCATCACCTTCAGATAGATAGAGAATGTATTTATAAATGTTTATAGTAGTAGTAGCTATAGCTCTAAGGATAGGTGAAGCATGTATTACATACTATAGTAAATTATACAGCACTGTGTGTGTGTGTTTTTGGTAGAGAGAAGAATGATAGGATAAAAAGCGAGAGGAGATAGTCAAGTGGCTTGGTGAAAATTGATAGAAAGTTATAGTGGTGGTGAATATCTTAGTATGCATGTAGATGTAAGTATGCTTATAATGTGAGGTTGTGGGTGAAATGTATGATTTTCTCGGCCAGAGAAATCCTAGGGCGAAATTTATTGAATGTGCAAGTGGAAGTGGTATGGAGGAGACGGAATTGGTGGCAAAGTGAATGTGGAATGAAGACTATGCTGTGTTATGGCCAATACGATGCACTCAAATGAAATTAAATGATCTGCCTCCCGAAAAGTAAAACTCCAGTCTTGTTTTTCCAGCAGTAAGTAGTGTACGGACCACACGGACTAAAGGTACTTGTTCTCCTAATGCTCCACTCAGCCCTAGTTCTCTACTCCACTTATACTTATGTATGTAGTGGTGGTAGTAGTCGTCGTATGGATGGAGTGTGGTTCTATGTGGCTAAGGCCAAGTCTCTGTGTACGTGTCTTGTCGAGCTTGACTGTTCTTTAGTGTACTTACGTAGTCGTCGGATCGACAACTCGAGACTGAACTGAACAAAGTTGACTAAGGATTATGATAGCATAAGAGAATTTGGTAGTACTTGATAAAAACTTAGGTAGGCAGTTGGGATGCTGTACTTGTACTCAGTACATATCCTCTGACTGTGTATATGAGGGAAATAGAATGTACGTGAAGAAACTGACATTGTACGCTTGCCAACTTTGTCGCTACTGAAACTGACAAAATGTATTCCGCAAATACAAATATTGATGTTGGGCAAGGGAGAAAAATATTTTGCCTGTTGGATAGCTATTCCTTATAATAGTAGTAGACTTTCTCTGGAGAAAGTACCTAATAGGAAATAAATGTGACAGTGACGCAGTGTGAATGATTGGTCGGGTGGAAGGAGGTGGCTTCCTTCTTTGTTTCCATACAGTTTTCCAGGTTCTCCGAATAAAATCAGTGTACCTAGTTCTACGGTTAGCTCTGTCTTCCCCGCACATCTACGATTAGGGACAAATGTACAGAACATAATTTTTTCCTTTCATGTGATGTATAAGTCTGTGTGCATCCATGATGAAATGTATCTAAGGAGATGTGGCATGCGTTCTCCTTATAATATCCTCACAATTGGAAACCAAAGTAGGACAAGGTGAAGAGTGGAGACGTGCTACTCTATTTGTAATCTCAAACTCAGTAAATATCGTAACTATGTTGACTTTCTCCCGACCAATAAATGCTTTGCTGAGAAATAAAACTTTTATTTGGCTACTCCAAAGAGGTAAACATGCCATATGAGTTATTAGCTATGAATCTGAATAATATCAGTTTCCACAATATTCAACTCGAGCACATTCTGTCATGTTGTGTCAAATCAATGTCTAAACCCCATCAGTAACAGACGAAATGAAAAAAATACTTTTCGTTTGAGCGTAGAATGGTATTTAGGCGAACTACTTATGAGTCGTAAGTATGTACATATTACGTAAATGCATATACAGATGATACGTAAATGTGTATAGTAGATATCAGACATAAATATGGATTTGGAATCTCATCCTCTTCATATTACAAACTCTGGTGAACTGAAGTACTTTTCCAATTTCAAATCCTGACTCCGTAAACATTCCTCATTTCCATATGAATTGAAATTGATGCTGTGTTACACTATTTCGTTATCCTTACATTTCTAATAATATAAAAGGAAAGCCTACCTCTCATTCAAACTTTATTATATCCTTTAGCAGACCTTTCATATTATGCTAAGCAATACTCAATGTTGTTATTAGAAAAGTTAAACTCCTACTCAACTCAAACTTTCACTCCAACTTCCATCTCTTCAATATCCGACAACTATTTTCAGTAATTATAATACACAGATTGATACAAGTCGTGTCGTATTCTTGTATACTTCAGACAAAATCTATTTCAAAGTTCAATTCTATCTACTAGTATGTATAGCAATTACTAGTTCTGGTGTTGTTTGCCAGAGAACAAAATTCTCTGGTCTAAATCAGTATTTGTATTTGCCAAAGAGGAAAAAGAGAAACTTTTTCCAAGTATTTACGAATGTACATTAAAACCTGCCTTTTCTTTAATTATACTCCAGAATATATGTGACTATTTTCCAGTGTAAATAAATACAGTAGTAAATGTAGCCTTAAAATGTCATCAGCAGAAGTTGGCAATCCTTTTAAGATATCCCTGGGGAAATTTTGAACTTTTCTCCTACGACAGCTTAGTTAAAGCACTTATTCTCAAAAACATTAAAAAGACACAACTTACAATACAGAGCAGAAGAGAATCGATTATGGAATACTTAAATGGGAATATCACAGACATAAGAACAGCTTGCCTCAAATCACATGGATTATATTTATCTGGATCAGCTTAGCTCACTCTTGCCATATAAACTACACAGCTTACTCGTAAAGGAATAAAATGACACAAATGTTCTACACGTAAAGCAATAAATGACTATTTCCACTGCAGCCCTCTTACTAAATTTTCTTTGTGTTTTTACGCTTTGAAGAAATATCCAATTTCCTGTCCGTTTGATTATCAAAAAGCTTCTGTTACATCTCTGCAGAATGGACTATGTCCTTCTTATTAGCTTCACGCACGTCAATCTATCACCGATTCTACCCTAGGGAACTCCTACGAACAAAATATTTCATGCAATATCTAGGGGACGTTTTGTTTAGTCGATGTGTTTGTCCAACCCTGATATTATCTTTCCCCTATTCTAATTCTAATTCTATCTAATGCACCTAAAATGTTCTTTGCACGAAAAACTTTATTGACTATTGAACACGTAAATCACAGGGCAATATGAACGCATTAAAATTTTTAATGGGCATTGCTACTACCATTACTCCTGTAGTTACCAATCAATCTCTATCATAAGTCATAAGTTAGATATACAAAGTCTTGTACATAACAGTTTGATTTCAAGCTTTTTGTGAAATTATTAATATGTATAAGTAGATTCTATTCTCAGAAATACATAGGTAAGTGACCAAATTATAGGTACATATAGAGATATACAATATGCAGTTTAAACTTTATGATATAGTATATGATAGTTTCAATATGATATATTTATGATATACATAGTGTTTGGCAGATGGGCAACTGGCCTTACAGTATTCATTGAGCACAAAACATTCAATTTGTATTATTACAATTAACTGATTTTCCAACTCAATATATTATTTTGTATTAGTTAAAATTGACCGCATTAATTGAAGCATGCGAACGTATCTATCTATTCCCTTTCTGTTTAAGTACTATTTATATGTGACCCTTGTTCGCTTACTGTAAATCTATATGAATTTGGGAAGTACAGTGAAAAATATATCATTTGGAAATAAAAGCAAATAATCATCGGGCTTATCTCTGTCTGGTCCTTCATTTTGCAGTCAATTGATTGCGTGTACTGCTTTGCTGGCTTTAGATTGGATTAGTCAAGTTCACTTTAGTGGAAGACTTACTTAACCTTAAAGCTTATAAGCTTTTTCTACGTGCAGCAGGATACATTTTATGGAAATAATAATATAGGCCTTGAACTCCTTGCACATTCGCAATTCACTTTTGTAGATAAAGATTAACAGAAAACTTCAGTGCTGTATACGGACAAAGATCTGACGTTTGCAATTCGCAACTGATATTTCGCCAAATATTTAAGGTGTAATAGTTACTGAATTACTAGTGGTCATAGATGGCTGATATCAATATGTAACAATTTGGAAATACTTATCTCAGCATTATGGCTTTCATTAAAAAATTGCTCAGCACATTAAGTATTTGAGTTTGTAGTACTAATTCTTTACGTGTAAACATTTGTGGTGCAATTGCAATATTCTAGCAGTAAATTAAATGTGTAGGTAGATAGCAAGGCTGCCTGCCGAGCAGACAAAGACTGTTACATTACAAATGACTCCTACGTAGACAGCATTTAGTTTATACACTATGTGGTATTAAAACAGATTTGTTTCATCGGGTCTTTTTGTTAGTGTTCACTGTTTTCCTTCCTTCTGTGGCACAAAGCTGTTTCTTTATCTGTGACTTACACATCAACGCTTCTGGGTTAACATGCTGGTAGAATTGACAAATAATTCCAAGGGTCAGTGGGCAACTACCGATGTGAATCTGGAGAAAGCTCGCTTTAATAATACATTAACGATAGACATACACTGTGATATGCAAGCAAAGATAAGCAGCTTAAGCGGAGTATCTACAACTAATCTTTCTTTTAGAAATGGAAGGATAAACTGTTCGTACTTACTATAATTACACATTCATCTTAATTAACACAAGAACAAGAACATAAATATTTTACCCCTACCTATGTATTTTGGGATTTTTATTTTCTCCTCCTCTGATGAGAAACAAATAATTAATTGATATTACCACTAAAATAAAGACTCAGTGCACTGAGTGCAGATAAACTTTGCAAAACAAGGTTACAAAAATAGGGCGAGTTTCCCCAGTATAGTAGACATATGCACATAAAGTTTTAAAATGAATGTTACACTGAATATTAAACATTTGAAATATTTTAGTGTTTTGATAAGTTGATTGTCTATGTTTTGTGCCTCATGTTTCATTCAGTCAATATTAATGTAACTAAAAATCGATTGGCCACAGTATTCTTACTATACTATTTTCACTCATAAGATCGTAAGAGAAAGATATGATACACAGATACAAATGTTAATTTAATGATTCGTGAACTGCATTCACATTTTTGAAAATTTGCTCGCTCCCTTCATTAGTGAGAAAATAATTGAAGAAAGTCGTGAGTAGGGTCAACAAAAATATTAGTTTATAGGTAGCATAGCTTAATCATTCGATTCTCTGAAGAGAGATGTATGTGAATTGGTCGTACAAGTGGAATGGGTAGAAAGAAGGAAGAGAAAATAGTGTTGAACGTATTATTGATATTTGGGTTGAATGGAAACGTTCATTAATGTATCAGTGAGTGAGACGTGCATTGGTTACGTGTTCCATTATAAGTGATATATTTTTAGTTGTAGTGGGAATTGTGAGGTAGAGGAGGAAAGGTAGGTGATCTTGATTCTTCATTAAAATCTTCTTTATTTTCAGTGTGTACCTTTTGTATGGATGGTAATCAATAATTGACATGTGGTTAGTGTACTGCAAGAGCTGTGGTGGAGCAATCAAATGGGATGTTTGCCCGTTTCAAAGTGAACTCAAGCGAAAAAGAGTGTGAACGAGTAGCGAGGAGTTGGGTTCGTGTCACTCACTCTGATCTTGGACTGACATGGATTGGATGCATCCTCAATCTCAGTCCGCTAATGCTCCACCTTTCAGAGTTTGCATCACAGCACGATATACAGACACTAATGTTACGCAAGAACTCCTAAACCCTATCATCCGTTAAAATCCCTAAGCACTGTGCAATATACATGGTAACTATCTTTTCTACGTGTATATTTATTTGTTAGAATGAACCAGAACAGGAGCTAAACGTCCGTTTCCTTCCAAATGCAATTACCAAAGGTGAGGATATGGAAGCAATACAAAGCATCTGCCAACAACAACGCTTTCCAAATAGCATAGTCACAGAATTCCTAGAAAATTATCCTAAATTGTACGAAGAATAGACAAAAGAAATGCAAAAACCTTTAAAAACTTTGCAGAAAGAGTCACAAAATAGCCAAATTTCGGAAAAGAATCCTAGATTTGCATTCTTATCCGAACTCTGACATGCGCTTATGTATTATGTATACATAGAGGTAGTATTTCGTTTAAAACGTCTCCCTTCCTTTTCAATTAACTTTGTATCACTCTGTGGACGTAACGGAAGGATTTTATTCCATACGATTTCCAGGCGTATTCCCATCTCCATTTTCATTTACTTTTGCATTGTAATTTCGTGGAAAAGCATTTTCTAAGGAAGAAATGTTGGTTCTTATTGCTATTACCACTTATTTCTGATAGATATACCAGCGAATGAAAACAAATGTTGCAAATTCTAAAATGTGTTTACTACTGTACTTAACTAATACATAACACATTTAACTTCGCCTATCTATGCTATTGCTGAGCTACACAAAATTAACTCGAACTGCAAGATTTCTAAAGTACAAGCATTTTATCAGAGACAAATGTTGAGATAAATAATTTTCAAAATAAATATGTGCTTCCCTTATGTAACTTTGAAAACAATAATTATATGCTTTCTTAGATGAAAATTATACTTTAAAGTATATGTGAATAATGTTAGTCATTGCCCCCTGCAGAAATGCTTATTAGTTTCTGTACTATTGGTCTTTATGAAGTTACTGGAGCATTAAAGAGCTGAATTTCCGTCATCATCGTTGTCTTTGACAAAGGATTTCAATTTGAGAGGGAGCAGTTGTATTAATGTTCCTCTTTTCTTGTTGAGACCCCATAGTAGGCTTTACTAGTTGAAACTGTTGGAAGTTTATAATTAGTGTCCTTTGATAGTTAGTTGAGTATAATTTATTTATGTATGTCTTGGAAGTAGAAAAGGTAGTAGGGCAATGTGAGCATCTATTTAGAAAGTTGTCATTCGTATTTGTAGAGTGAAGGATGCAGATTAAAATTTATAGTAGTTACATGGTTCCTGCCCTGCATAGGTAAATTATGCTTTTTGTTCCTGTCATGTTGAAAATTAGATGAGAAGTTGTCAATTAAGAAGACAAAGAGTGTGTCTTGAAAGGAAGAAAGGAGGGATTACAGGATGTTTAAGGCTGCATTTGTATGTGTGAAAATAGGTGTACGTGGGAAAGGATATTGGAGATCGGAAGAGAGCCGACAAGAGCGTAGCCGACGAGGGACATAAGTATGTAAGAAAGGGATGTTTTGTGTACCTTGCTGCGGGAGCGTGAATGATCATCTTTGGAAGGTCTTCTAGAACGAAGTGGGACCGGTTTAGGAGTCTCTTTAAGTGGATTTCTAATCATCCGAGCCGCCGCAAATGCCATTTTCTGTAGATTTCTCTCGGACTGAGAGTACTTTTGTTAAGTTTATAGCGTCTGTTTTGTTAGGAGGGGAAGTGAAGAACTTCTTTTCTGTATGTAGACAATAGAAATTTCTATTCTGAACATACACGAAAGTGTTCCAATTATATTCCTGCTTTGAATCAAAGCCTCTCTTTTATAACCTATCCAGCTACTGTTGAAGAACAACGGAAAAAATTGAAATTGTGGCGGTTAATTTAAATTAGAAACTGGTGATGCATACAAAAAAGTTTTCCTTTGATACGTAGGTACACAATAAATAATGCATCACGTAACTTTTGTAAAATTATATATTATTTGCCATTTCTTTGATATTATGATAGTTTACAGAAAACCAAGAGATTAATGTAATTCAACTCATATATCCATGTATAGCCTCCAGAAAGAAAGAAATTGCGTCAGTTGGGTTGACTTAGTAAGTCGTGTTCATTAAAACCAACCGAGACAGTTGGTTCAGAAATGGGTGCACTAAGTTTTGTCAGATGCAAATTCGTTTACAAGAACAACTTTTGTTTTTCCAGGTCATGGTTTCTTTGATAGTGAACTCAAGTCTGTGTCACCTACTGCTCTATACATATTTTTATAATACTTATCCGTGTCTCTCGTCTCAAATATAATCTTACCTTCTTTTCTAGTGCCGAATTATAGGTATCTTTCTTTCTATATCCCGAATATAATCTTACTTTAGAAATCCATGTTTACGTAAGATGTACAATATGTCGTTTGAGTTTCTTCTTTTGGTTTCGTTTGGCTTAGAATGTATATATCTCAGATAAACTATTTTTGTATGAATTATAGACACGTTTCAGATGTATATACATGCCTACATGCAAATAGTGTATAGGTTTGCAGGTTTCATCGAAAAGAGAGAGGAGACAAGATGCGACAGAACAGAACCATTCAATCCTTACACAATTATTTTTCATTTTCTATATACCCTGGCCATTGTCTGCCGACTCGAGTCTTATTTTCCTTCCAGGACATGACTAAGGCTTTCTTCAGATAGTCCTCCTGTGAATTTCTTGGGTGAAGACTGAAACTGGAGCAGATGGAGAGAGGAACTTTGCCTGGAGTACAAAGAATGAGCCGAATGCCTTCTCCGAGTCAAAGCAAAAGAACTTTCCCTGTGGAGAAAGTCGAGCGAATCGAACCGAACTGAGGACAGAGGAAAAGATATTGTGTCTGTAGTAGTTTTATAGCGAAACTCGGCTCCCTCTCTCACTTCAGGCACACCATGAATGAATGAATGTATGAATGAGCAACCGAAACCCACAAAGGCCACTATCAAATACGTTCACTTGTCTTTTCGAGCAAATATCTTCACATAACTCAGGCTACACATACACTCTCCAGTTATGCAATGGCAATGAATTTCCCCTTTACTACCACACAAAGATATGTATCCCAGATAAGGATATTTCCACCAACTTATCCTCTCTCCCAGTTCAAATTTACTATTATATTAAACTTAGCAGCTAGGCTCCCCAAAAATTAGCAAAAGTAATGCTTCTCTAAGGATTTTCCAGATGAAACAACGTTTTCTTCCAAGAGCAAACAATGTCCCTAAGTGCAAAACACAAGACACAATTACTCTTTCCCGGCCCAATGTGCTTCTGTTAAATGTGCAGACTTATTCGGATCATCTATATATTTAATGCATGCACCTCTATCCCCACATAAGACTCCTATTTCTTTGCATAAGGAGATACACTCCGTTTTATTCGCGACCTTATACAAAAGAAATATACTCTGAATGTGAACTTAAAATTTCTTTCTGACTTTTTCAGTCTGAGAACTGAATTCCATTCAATTCGCGTGCTTTTCAAATGTTACCAGTAACTGCTACACTTATTCTTTCACAATACACTCTGAATTCTCTTCGCTTTAGTATTGGAACTCTTCTTACACTATATATACTCTTCTATGGTGGTAGATGCTACATTATACATAGTCGACCATGCCTTCTTAAGTGCTACTACATTATTTAAATCGATGGGTCCCTCATTTTGGTTAAAAGGTATCCAAAGACTAACTACCCCTTATTTTTTCATATAACCTACTCCTGTTGTGCGTACGTTGACAACAAAAAATACCCTCCAATTGCAATCTATTTAACAATGAGTTGGAATTTTTGCTAGCCAAATTGCTACATTATACTCAATCCCTTCCTGTACTTTCAATTCACTTTCTTCAAAGGTTTGAAAAGTGTTTGCACATTTTTTACCCAAATTGAAATATTTAAATTTTAACTTGATTCATTCTAACTCATTCTGCATCACTCTTATGTACTTGTGGCCTACCAATTGACTTGACATATTTATTTATTATACCTCAAAAAAAATTCCGATGCTAATTTTTGAGGATGACTGGCGAAGACAACAGGTCACAGGGTCAACTTACAGTTTTGAGACTACTATATTCCGAAAGTAGATGCTTCTGTATAGAGCCTCTGAAGGGCAGATTTTACTATTTCAAAATTTTTTCACGAAATCATTTTTGAAAACAAAAATTTAAGTAGGAATTTACATTGAGGTGCCAAAAGAGAAGGTGTTTTTCCTATTTTCCATTTAAAATTTAAAAAAGGGGCTTGTCAGGGCAGGTACTTTCTGAGGGTTACACCTGACGCAAGTATCATTAATACGCTTCTAAAGGCGCCAATTTCTATGGGTTCATTCTACCGTTACTAATTCGATCTATTGTCTACGCATTAGTAATGGATGAGTGAGCCCATTCAATTCCCGGTAGAATGAACGCGTAGAAATCGGTGCCTTTAGACGTGAACCTTAAAGCGTATTAATAATACACCTAAAGACCGTTAAGACCTAAAACAATTACACCTATTACACCTTAAGTGTAATTGTTTTAGGGTTAATGATCTTTAGGTGTAATTATGTTAGGTGTATTTCTACTAGGTCAATTTACACTTATGTCAAATTACTTAGGTGTAAATGCATATTATGTGTAATCCTAGGTGAAAAGATGTGCTATGCTTTCGAAGGGCTTTTGAATATGCTAATAGCACATCTGCACGCTTATCTCATCGCATCGCAGAGAGATTTCCCTTCTCAAAATACATTGTAGTGAAAGCCGCGGGTTCATTCATACCTAACGTTTTGCGTGAGGTATAACTGTGTTGGAGTCGCAGCCGTTTCCGAGATTGACTAAATTGATACTAAAGTGAAAGTGCGGGAAACAATCCTTTAAGTAATTCTTAGTCCAAACCTCCAAATATCAAACGTGAAAAGACGCTAATGTGTCCGAACTTTAAAATAAGCATAGGTACGTAGCCTTTATCGGTACCTGCGTCAATTCACCTATAGAAAATTGTTTAAGGTAGCAAAGCTACCTTTATGGAAATGCCCGTCCTGTTTGTCTGTTCGTTAGTGATAGATAATTCGTTCAAACTTTCTATACTTATTGTTAGAGCCAAAACGAAGACTACGTTCGAAAATGGGCAAAATCGGTCACACCCCCTGACTGGAGGAAGGGTTCAAAACTAAAAATCGATGTAACTTTAGTTCTGTTTATCCTAGAAAGTTGTGATTCAGCTCATTTGAAAGTTGACAATCTCCTTAACACTTCTAAATAGGTCAAAGGGTAGGTAGAATTCAAAAAAGTTCATGTATTTGCTACTGACTGGAATCTAACTCTAGTACTCCTAACACAGTTTCCATAAAGCTTTGCTACCTTCCTTATACCCATATTGTCACCACGTTATGTTTCAATAAAATTCTTCAATGATGACTGAAGTTTATCTCTTCCGCAAAATGGCCTGGAAAAGGTTCTCTTTATTTTATACTGACGGTTTGTTTTTGTAAGACAGTGCTGATGATGTACGGCCGACGGAATTTCTCAGCCTGCTGTCTTACGAACATTACTAACACTATTATTAGTGTTTCAAAATATTTTCTACGCTCCAATAGGAGCCACTTTCTTTTTCTGTATGATTTTCCATCTCTTACCAAACAGAAATTTCGTTTGAGTTGACTAAAGTTCTGACGAAAGTACCCAAGGGCTATATAGGGGAAGGTTCGGAAACCCATGTAAATGACTTTGAGTGACGTCATCAGAAGTCATAATCCCACCCACTTTTCAGCTGCATTGGGGATGTCAGCGGGTTGGGAAGTACCGGTGAAAGTTTTATATGAAATTAGCATATAGGGAAAGTACCTTTAGGATCGTATGGAAATACAACATACAAAAACTAACTTATACCTGTACGTCTGTTCTTTGTCTGGGATTAGATATTTTAGATTTGTTATACTATACGTACTTAATGATTTTCTATTGTGACGGGCAGTTTACTATGATTGAATTACTTTCCTGTCTTTTCTGCTCTGTCCTCATTCTGGGTTTTGTTGGAGAGCTGAGCACTTCTATCTTCAAGCTGATTGCAGAGTTAGCAGTCTTTTGCTGAGATATAGATGTGACCAACATTGGCATTCTTAGAATGTATTTAGATTG
The DNA here is from genome assembly GCA_019776445.1 of Tomocerus maximus. Taxonomy (NCBI): domain Eukaryota; kingdom Metazoa; phylum Arthropoda; class Collembola; order Entomobryomorpha; family Tomoceridae; genus Tomocerus; species Tomocerus maximus. The sequence continues at coordinate 536 of JABASH010002974.1, read as the reverse complement.
TAGAAACAATAATGTGTGAATGGTCCCCGATAATAAGATGAGATTATCCTTGACTGTGGGCTGCTAACACACTGGCAAGGATACTCCCGCGCTTTTCTTTCATGTAAAAGGGTAGGGAAACTCCCGGATACGATTTGTGCAGTTTGAAAAAGCGGGTAGGGTCTTGCGATAGCTCTGTCGAAAAAGGACAGATTTATTTATGCCGCTTTGTTTGCGTTTTTTGTAAATTTTGGATTGGAAGTATGAAATAACTGGAGTTGAAACTTTCTTGTGTGTACTTTCTATTTTTTTTCAAAAAATGATTATTGGGGTTAAAAATTATTTTTCAAAAAAAAACCGCCTCATGCGGCATAGAGGGATATTTGAAGATTCCGAATAAGACATTCAAAATTGTCCTACCCTTACGGGGGACCCCCAGTAGTACCTCGTCGAGTAAACTTAACTGTAAATAAAATCAGTCTTAAACTTTTGAAAGCCTACACCGTACGGCGAACCGTGAACCTGACATTAGTTTCATAATCGCAAAATTGACAGAC
>JABASH010002973.1:0-18075 GCA_019776445.1 Tomocerus maximus | reverse complement strand
AAGTATTTACAGCAAAAATGTAGTGACTGGGGGCCTATAGTCACTAAATACGAATTTGGAAATGGTCAGATTGCCAGTAGAGATTTAAAGGCATAATTTGGGATTTATTCTAACGGTGCTAAATAACAGTTTACACAATCGATTTTGAAATAAATGCTGAGTATAATATGGCTAGAGAAGCTGAAACAGCTGAGAATACATTGAAAATAATTAATGAATGCACATGGGGACAGCACAGCATTTTGCAGTACAGGTTATTGTCAGTATGCAGTCAGAAATTTGGAAAAGATTGCAAAATCCTGAATTAAGATGGGTACTTAAATAAAAGATAGTTTACCTTGCCTAAAAGTAAATTCGAAGAACTTAGTGCCTAACCCTAACTGCTTGGCTGGCTATCCTACTCTACTTCTCTTTATTCGGTCCTATTCCACACGTACTATTCCTCAGCCTAGCATTATTCTACTGATGAAAGGAAGGAAAGTTGGTCGCTATGATTCATGCTCGACCCAAGCAAACGATGATCATGAGTGAGTATGAGTTCGGCTGCAGATGCAAAGCCACGCAGTACGCATATCATCGACGCTATTGTTTCTTAGTTCAATTATCCTAGTCACAATTAAATTAGCTCATTGAGACATAAATTGCAGCTACTGTCTGCGTTTTGTCCTTGCTAGGTTAGAAAATACAAAGATTTTGAAGTTTTTTCTCTTGGTCTCTACTGGGCGCTGGCTGTCATCAATTATGTTATTTATTAGTATCATTCTCAATATATCACTCACAGCTTATGGCCTATCACTACTGTCTCTACTACCAAGCAAATCTGTCTTTGTTCCAACACTTGAAGCCTCAATCATTTTCATGCAATTTTATTAAAATGTAATACTGCAATTTAAAACACTGCGTCTTAGGTGTAATGTGTGTACACTGACAAACGATTGTTTATCCTTGTTGTAAAATTAATCTGCTACCAATAACAATTTGATTTTCAGTTATTACTTATTAAGCTCAGCTCCTAGTGAGACAAGGAATAAGTAGTTGATAATAATCAGTGCTTGACTAGCCACCGTCTGGGGGCTAAAATAGTAGTGTCTAAAATCTGATAGTAATACAGATATTGATAGGTAATTAAGTAATTCAAAAGGTTTTCATAAGTAAGCACCCTGTGTAGAAACAAGGAATATATATATATATATATATATTATTATATGACATTTACCACATTTACATAATTATCCATGTAAAGCATAATACGTAAAGATTACATATTGTATGAAGATAATTAATTTAATTTTAGTGAAATTCTCTAATGTTAGAATTGAGTGATGTTGAAAATGGAAGATTTTGTGACCGATTTATAGTGCTGACCGTAAGAAAATATTTTATATGTAAATATTTTGGCGTTTCAAAAAATATCAGGACTCTGGTAATTATATTGCCTATATCATTTACGAAGTCCACAGTCCACACCGTGATCTCAAAACAAATCACAAAGTAATTGTTACAGAATGTAACAATTCAATATTCGATTACATGCAATAAATGAAATGAAAATAACTAAAATTTCATAGAACTTGGGTGCAATTTATAATTATATTTGGGTACTGGCATACCGGTGATATCATAAAATCTGGACATATTGCTTGTGTGTATTAACATGTAAAAACTATTTATTTCGACAAGATTTAAATTTCAATTTAGAGTTCATATAAGTAATTTCAGTCACTTCGTTAAAGCCCGTTTAGACTGGCCTTCCACTGGATAAATTTCTTCCTAAGACGACTTCTTTCAATGTACTCGGACTCTCAATTTTGCCGTTGATGTAAACAAGTCCGATAATATACTTATTATAAATATGTACATAATTCTTCAGGAATCCTGGACAAATGCAGGTACTCCGTCTTGCTGATCGTCAGTCTTTAGTGTCCAAGAAAACTTGACATAGTTAGTTTGTAAAAATTGCGTATAGTCGTCAAAGGTTGCCCAATTCAACGAATTCAACAATTCAAGTCAGATAAAGTTAGCCAAAGTCAGCCAAAGTTAGCTAAAGTCAGCTAAAGTCAGCCAAAATCAAGTCAGCCAAAGATAGCTAAAGTGTCTATTTCTTTCATTTCCAACTGAACATTTATCATTTCTGAGTACTTTTGTTTAGTTTGCAACTAATTTTTTTCATTTCCCAGCTTCCCACCCACTAAGTCATTTTGCTTCCCACTTTTCTTTCCGCGGCAGTGGGAAAATCCCACTTTTTCATTTTCCACTCGAAACTATGTTTGGGTGATTTTCTTTGGGCGACTTTGACTGACTTTAGCTGACTTTGACTAACTTGATTTGGCTAATATTGTCTAACTTTGGATAACTTTGGCTAATATTGGCTAACATTGGATAACTTTGGCTAACATTGGCTAACATTGGCTAACTTTGGCTAACTTTGGCTAACTTTGGCTAACATTGGCTAACTTTTACTTTTTGCAAACTTATTTTGTTCAGTATTTTACATTTTCATGAACCCAAAGGGTCTAATTGGAAAATGGTCGTCTATGATGGTGGAGGATGAAAAAGTCAGAAATGGAGGTGTGTGTGTGCTGTTGAACGTAGTTTTTTAACTGGTGCCCAGGCACCTCTCTACATAGCTTTAACTTGCATATCAGAGTCTCACTCTCGCTCTCAATTTGTATAGGTTGGAGAGACAATGTATTAGCTATGAATTTACATGGGGATTGTGATTCTCAGTGTGCAATGCAAATAATGTGTGCATGCAACGTTAGTTGGAACAAGCTATTAGGTAGTGGGGATGTGGTAATAGGCCTGCAACACCTACCTGTAATATATAAAATAGTGTTTGTGAGTAGTGTAGGCACGTCTTAGTAGTGTTATCTTGGTTATGTCCACAGGTATGAAAATTCTGTGTTTGCGTAGTTGGAGAGGGCTATGAGAAGAATAGTCAAGAAGTGCATAGCAGTTAGTGAGCAGTGAAGAGGGCAAGAGAGAGTGCTTTGTTTGTGTAAACTAAGATTCTTATTCTACTACAATAATACCGTGCAGCAGTGTGTACGTAGTTAACCTGACTGTTGTGTGTAGCAATAGCTAACTGCATAACATCAACCATTATTATCTTCAAATTCAACTACCTAATAGGTAATTCAATTTAGCAACCTCACATTCTTCAGGATAGTAATAGTCATATTCTAGTATTGTTGTGGTCGTGTTCGTCCCGTATTCCTTCTCTTTCTGTGCTCATTCATTCATTACATCGTGAGAATCTTGTTTCCTACCTCAGGTAGTTGCTTTTAAATCTCTCACATTCCATCCTGCTATTATCAACCGATAGTGACTACACCTAACGATACCTTTTTATGTAAAGTGACTTGTTTTATTCTTTTGCAAAAAAGTGTTGCTAAATTCACTCTCGAGTTATTATTTTAAAGTTTTACCAGCGCCTTCAAATTATTTTTGTTGATATTTGCCACAGTCACTCTCTTTTAACAACTTGGTCAACTGCAGCAGATATCTTCTGTTTTTATAAAGCAAGTCTCACAACAGTAAGTCTATTTTTCTGTTTTGCTTTACACACAAAACTACAAGCCTACTGACATACAAACACAACTTATGCATTATATAACACTTATATGCAATTTCATTTTACTCTTCCGTAGCACTGGCAAATTTGTGTACCGTCAATGTAATAAATGTTCAGCTTCATATTTTATTTTCCCTTTTGGCGTATACCCCTTTAGTAAAATACATTTTGCATCATTGTTCGTTTTTCATTACATAATGCGAAACATTATGACTCTGTCTCCACTTGCACTTACCTAGACATTAATGATATGCACAGGATATTTGTTTTATCAATATTACTTTCCCTTAGCATTCTACTATTTATATTATGAAACTATACAGTATTTATTAAGCTCAATGAATAGTATTGTATAAATTATGCTCTCAGATGCCCTAAGCATTATATATAATTACCAGTAACAGGTTGTTAATTGCTTGCATGAATAATTATGGACGTATATAGCAAATGTTTCGAAATTTTAATGTGCTTTTAAAGATCCTTTCTTACATTGCATGTTGAGATGCTAAGTATATCGCTGTCTAATAACAGCATTCGTTAAGCATTGGTTACTAAATATCCTTCGATCTTCCAAATGAAATTCAAAATGGGGTAGTAATTAGTGAACTATCATAGTTTTGCCACGATTATGGAAAATAAATAGTGTGGGGAAGGAAAACGCTGTACTGTAACCAAAACAAGAATAGACTTATTTTTTATGGTAATTTTGAATCCTGAGGTATTTTTGTGAATGTCATGAAAGAAACTTGCCCAAAGGCCCAAAAATATACACATTAAAATAGAGATCGAAAGTTTAAGCGTCCATGAAATTTTGAGCGAATCTGATACAACGAAACAAATTAATTGCACCAGTTGTCTATAATTATGTTCAGGCCTATTGAATAATGAGCGTGCGTTATGTCTATAATTATGCAAAATGGACTGAGTGCTGCTGGTGCAATAATTCCCACCACCACCAATTCTTGCACATTACTATTTTTATTTACTAATAAAAGGTTTATAGGAGCAAAGAAATGATTTTTAAAAAAATCTTTCGTTTACACATCCGTTACAACTCCGATTTCACATTATTAATTCGTTCTTTCTCTTCTAAAAGATGTAATTTTCAGCCATTACTTTACACTACATTTAAAACAACTAGTACAGTTAGGTACAATTTTGCCACATGCAAACATTGTTTTTTCCAATAAGTTGTAATCATAGGACTGCTTTCAGTGCATCAGTCTCACTTTTCCTTAGTTATTATGAGTTCATCACAAGGCACAATAATTGATATTAATTATTCACATTCATTATGGGGTTGTATGTAGAACCTATATTGTAATTTTCAATTTTGAACCCTTTCATCATTCTTGAATTCGTAATGGTGTTTACGGTTGTTAGCAATAGTAATATTACTCTATGCTAACTTAATACTGAAAACAATTTTACACGCATTTTGCATTTTATTTGTAGGAACATGTAACTCTAATTGGCGTAAACACTTGTCTCAGTAGGTACATATCCACAACTTACATAATAAATATAGTTTTGCACTACGCTACAGATTTAACACAGGTACGATAAAATCATTATTTTGTGCTAGTAGCAAATCAAACAAAATAAATTCCTTTACTTTTCAATTTTAATGTATTCCTATAACGTTGTTATATGAGAAGTGAAATTACATTTGATATGACCATGGATTAATGAGATTTTACAATGTCTAAGTTTCGGTGATATATTTTATCGCGGTTTGCCAATAGTTGTTGCACTATTGAAGAGCAGGATTGTGGGGATGGGCTGGAAGGATGATTTGATTCCTTTAAATACGCATTCACTTAATAGTTAATGAAATTTTCATCCTTGTATGGCAATGGATTGTTAGACACTTCTATGTGGCCACATCATCACGTCACACGGGTTTAGGCCTAAGGCAAGGCATGTAACTGTACTCTAGGTACTCTCGCTATTCTGTGCATATAATGTACAGAACATGAAAGACCTTCTTGAGAGTTTCTCTTCTCTTGACAGCCTGAAATGGAAACTGCCTACCACGTATAATGTCTGTAGAGTTATTTTAGTTTGCATATTTATAGTTGTATATTATATAAATGATAGAATAGGTAATTTTCATTACAAATGGTTCTGGCATTGGGGGACCTGGAGAACATCATGTAATGTCAATAGGTATGTTGCTCACATTACATACTCAATTAGATTACTTCATAATTTTCGTAATCTTACGATTTCTAATTTTCCTTCCTGCTAAAAGGGAAGGGAGGAACTAATACGTTTAGTATTATTTATATTGCTAAGAGTGCATAAATTATAGGTATGAAGTTAAATGAGGTAACTATGAAGCCTCCCGTTAACATTCAAATTCATATAAGAAAGTTATCTGATTCATTCAAATTCTGTTTGGTGACTGTTCTTATTAGAAGGTTGAATTTTAAATATTCTTATACAGATATAATACATACGGTATAGACCTTTAAATCTCTATTTTATGATTTGCGATAAATGTTAGTGATTTTCAGCACCTTCTCCCCCTCCTGGATAGTTAACCTTCATTTTGAGACTGTATTGAAGTAAAATTGACGAGTTATAGATGATCCGCCGGAGTATACAAAAATAAGGATTTTGGTCATACGCATATGCAAGAAATCCTTAAGACACTACATCCTTTGCATGGATGATAATAAATATCCAGTTTCAATCGTTATGTTGACTTATTAGGCAATGGGCAACTATCCGTATGTGTTATATGACTTATTTTATGAGATAGTAAAAATGACGGAAGTATAATAGAATGGTGCCTTGAAAGTGTCGATCATTTTGTAAAGGTCTTCTCTTAACGAGAAGCAGCATCATTCACTGAAAACGAGGACTATATGCAATCAAGCTAATAACAAAATAATAAAAGCGTTTTAGGTAAGAATTGAGCTTTGAGTCATTAAATGTATATTTTTAGTCTAAAATATGCTTGCATAAGCCAAATTCAAATATTATCATAGCCAGTATTCACCGATGCATTCCATTATTTGATACATTGATTAGAATAGTATAAAAGCTACAAAACTAATATGAGTGAGAGGTACCGTCTGAACATTTTGTCTTATAGCCATAGTTCCGCCAGTGTGTAATTGTGTAGATATCTGTATCGAAGTACTTAAATATATTATGTGATGTTTGATAATTTGAAAAAATTCATATTGTTTTAATAATGTTTGGTAAGATCTGTAGATAATGACTATGTTCAACAGCTGCAATCTGTAAAGCATAATGCACCACTGCCCAGGGCAAATAATAATAATGAGATATAGTATACCTGTAGCATGACATAACGCGCATTCTCTAGGGACAGGTTAAATAGAGCATTCAAAAATATGTACTTTACTTATTCTTATCTTATGGATTTCAGATGCATGTGTCTATGTATTATTGCTCTGCATGTACCTATGAAGAACTAAAGGCCCATGAACTGAAGGTTGAGAGACTGACAATGACTAGAATCATATTATAGCAGTAATGGGCTGAGTTATAGTCATAAGTATGACACATTAAAATATATTATAGTAAGTCTACGCTAGAAAAGATTATGTATAACATTCTATATTAGAAATTCTATTCAGTGCTCGGTGTTACGCTCTTTCACTACTAATGTGCGTCTGTCTCTATACTCATGGTTGGACATTTGATGGTGACCATTGCATTAGCTCAAGGAACACTTGCCCGTTGCAATTGATGGCAAGTATATGTCTTTTTCTTGTGTGTAGTGCGAATGCAAACGTGATGAATGTAAAAGTTCCTTCCCTCTATACCTATCAGTAAACATATTGCATACTCAGGCAGGATATTGTATATAGTTAAGGTGTATATTGTATAAAATCTATAATCTTACGATTTGGTTACTTTGTACTCTCTCTTTGCTAACTATGCGGCATGTAAAAGTGTATTGTACAAGGATATTGACTGGCCACCCTTATGTGTTCTGAGATCAAACAAGGTCGGCCGGGTTATTACGTTTGTTTTGTTTTCTACTCCCTTCTTACTTGTTTTAAAAGGGTTGATTTAAAATTATACGATCTACTAAGCTAAATATTACGAGATATGATTACCAATGACTGAGCTGTGCTAATAATCCAGTAATCTAATAATAAACAAGAGGCATAATAAATTATAAAAATGTTCATTCAATACAAATAGTGACCATGAGACTACAGATACTAATCTGTGGATTCAGACCCAATTACCAATTATGGATTAGCATCTTACTCTTATTATCTAAAAGCTAGGATACTGGGACTTTGCCACTGATTTTGCAAATTATTCATCAAAATCTCTGTTTTCACTGCTAACCTTAACCTTAATTTTTAATAGGAAATAATCTTTACCCTTAAGTATCCATCAATTTTTGAAATCATTCTCACTTTTATAGCCATTAGTTTTAGGCACAAGGAAAAGTGATGTAGCCATGCAGTCTCCTTCAGAAATGACAGTTGAGTAAAATTGCCACTAAGATTTCAATTATTTGCAGAACATGTGCAGGCAGATGAACAATTGTATTTGTCGAGCCGAGCCCAAAAAAATGATGATCATTTACGTCATTGCTTCACTCTTGAGAGGCCCTGTATTTCAATAACTCTAGAAAATACAGTGGCATTATACACCATCGCTGATTTAGGTAGACATTGAAGGTAAAGGTTAAAAATCATGATTCACGATGGTGGAGCAAGTATTTCAATATGTGTGTGCCACATAAATATAGTTTTACTATATCTTTGATGTTGTGTACCTTGTAGTAGTAATAAATGGGTGCTTTGTATAAGGCCTAAATTGAGGTACTTTTTATATTTGACAACTCAACAGTGTGTACTCGGTACACTATACAAATTTAGTTTAGGACTTTTAGAACATGTTAACACGTTACATGAAAATAAATATAACTGTTTTCTGACCATAAAGCTATTACGTTCGACTTACGTCAATGAAATGGAATATGAATGCCTCTGTAGTGAATTATCTTATGAATAATCTTCTACTAACTGCTAGCCTAATATACTGTGTCGGGGTAAGTGCTACCAGTGTGCTTTCGAAGATTGTCCAAAATTCTTGTGTGCATATACACCACAACCGTTATCCATTCACACACGGCATGTTATTATTACGTATTGATGCAGTTGTACGCTGAAGTATAGTGTCATTGCATTTTGTTAGTTGACTTACGACAACGACTACCTAATAATCCTTGGACTTGGAAAGAAATAAAATATTCATAAGCAACTTTAATACACCTGTCGCTAGTTTTTTTAGGAAGAATTGTTGATGATTTTATTTATTGCTTTCCTACTATGCAAACCCCATTTCACATATTTTATTGCTACTTGGTGGGCATTAAGGAGGCAATCGACAGGATACAAATTATAGGTTCGACTGTGTTCTTCCTGTTGACTCCTTTGATATCAGTTAAAATTTTCTATGTAGTCATTTGTCAAAAGGGAAATACAAGTTCTTCAGATGGTATGACATAAAAAGAGCGATGTACCTGAAGTATCGTTAGGGCTGATAAATTTAGAATGGGAACGGTCATGGTAGCAGTCACCATTAATCATGCATATGTGTGTCGTATTGGAATTGCAATTTTGATACCATCATGCTAACAAATTGGAAAATCGAGGCTGTTCATGATATAATAGATAGAAAGTCATTTTGTAGTAAGAGTTTCAGATTAGCCTCATTAAATTGATAGTGAGTTTTGCTTTGGGCCAATACTTCCTTTTACACTGCCTTAATTCTTGTATTTCTGCGGTAAAATGAACAATTTGTAAACCGGTGCTATATAAAGAAAGAAGCTAACATCTTTTCTAATATAATCTTTGAAATGTGTTAGATTCCTATGAAAATCAATTATAATAACTACGTACGTGCACGTTTAGTTTTTACCAAATTCATTTTAGATCCTTAATTACATAGGTATGTATGGATAATTTACTATAAATTGGTATAAATGAAGGACTGGAGAATGCGTAGCAGGTAAACTCGTATAAGAATCCGTGGTCTGAACAGTCCGAATTGATTTTTGATGCATTATTATACTATTTACACAGATTGTAAGTATGATGGAATTTGATCTGAAATGAATCGTAATAAAAAAGTCACAACGCCCAATTTAATCTAGATATACCATAGGGTAGGATAAGATATATAATAGATAATAACTCACAATCATTGAGATACCTGTCTATTTTCCTGAAGAACGTCTCGAAGATGTTTGCTGAAGTTCTATGAAGTGTTTATACACAGTTATTCTGGTGAGCCTATACTGGTACAATAATAATGATAGCAGTCATAGAAATGGATGATATGGATTAAAGTTTCCCTAAAATCGATAACATCTCATGGAGCGATGACCATTATTATTATGTATTGGTGCCAACATGTATTAGGGGGAATGCCTATAAATTGAGACAGTTATGCCTACAAATTGAGACAGGCGGTTTACAGTGTTCTTGGCCGGGGCTTAATGGGTCAGATTGGAACAAATAATAAAAATCCCTCCATAAAACACCTTGATTGAGTCAGTCATGGTATGTAAATCCTCTTAAAAATATGACTACAACCTGTTTTATTGTCACATAAAAGTGGTATTTTGATTAATATTTTCAAGAAAGCGAACTGTTAGTTAATTACTGTTAGCATGTATCTTTTACGGATTTGGCGAGTTAAAAATGACTAAGCCCATTCAATCCATTTCATCCCGACCCGAAATTTTCGAATGAAATATACTTACTACGTGGGTTCCAGGGGGAACCTGGTGGATTATACTTCTAATATCAAAAAAATATAACGACAGGTACATAACACTTGTGCGAGAACGCAAAAAAGTAGGTTTTCCCAATGGGCACTTAATTTAGGTATTGGGAACCATTAAATGCCATTAGTCATTGGGAAGTAAATGGCAAGGCACACTGCATTTTTGCTAAGTATGTGCGATTGATAATGTTGCTAGTGATGTAATTGGGTGTTGGAGCATTGGCATTAATTAAGCATCGCTGAAACTGAACTAAGTGGAAAATAGATTAATGCGTGTGCAATGGGGCAATAGAATAGAGTTATTCATGAAATAATGTCAACACGTTGTGCAATTAAACAACTTTGAAAGTATAATTTCAAATGGATCTTACAGTCAAATTGCATTGAATAAGGCATATGAAAAATTAGTTTGCCAAGAGGGCCAAATCCAAAGTAGACATGCAATCCCTGTATTCTTTTGTGTTGGTTATAATGACCAGATATTCAAAAATGCTTTCATTTTGGGCCTACGATATTATCATTCTATTCATTTGACTACAATTACTTTAGCTTCCATAAGGAAATTCTTTACACACCCCAAAAATATTGACTCTATGGGTGTTTCTAACAAAACCTATGTATTTATGGATATTAGGTATTGAAAATATATATTCGAATAGTTAATTAAAGGAAGAAACTGGGATAATGAACGTCACATTCTTTTGACTGAAGCATAAAATATCGAAAAAAGACGATGAAATCTTTAATGAAGTAGGATTTTTCCTGATACTTTGTAATGTAAATTTTTAATTCGTTATCAGATGGCAAAAAACTTAGTTGGTAGTTTGACGGTGGCATTATTTTTTATACTCCAAAATCCTAAGAAATTACAAATACTACATTGCATATATAATCATTGCCAAAAAGAATTCCCCCTCCGAGATAAGTGGGAAGAGTATATTACTAAAAACTATTCCGACAGATAAATAATGCTTTCTTAAGTCAATATCACTGAATATCTATAGAATATGAAATTGGAAATAGTATTGTAAATTGATAACTAGCCCAGCTTATGTACACTAATAGATAATCATTGCTGTAAAGAAAGACTGGAGAGAAACAGAAGCGATTTACATTATTGCAAAAAGCATAATCATGTGAACAAGAAACATTAACTGGAAAAGTTCACTTAGCCGAGTGCAAAAGATTTTAAAGAAATATAGAACGTATCTGCAAAATGTTTTCTTTATTCTTTACATGGCTGTAGCTATAACAGGCTATAAGTACCAGCATAATTCATTCATTCTTACTTAATGAGCAACTTGTTGAGCTATCGGAGATTTGTACTCATACTTACTTTCAGCACTAATTAACTATAGTAACATATATTCAAGTTTCAAATAAAACCTTGGATGTGTGTCACAAACCATAAACATTTGTTGTAGTGCACAGATTAATAATTCTGAACTAAATATGTAGGTACTTAATTGTATTATTATTGATAGACAATTCTTCAATATCACCTATTTGCCTATTTTATTTTACTATTTATGTAAATAGTATTTTTTCAAAGGCTATGACTAATTTTGGTTAATATCGTCTGATGGGTACCGTTTATTGCAATTAGACTTCAATAGTGGGCTAATCTTACAGATTATAATTATTTAACTGTCCGTAGGTATAATCTTTTATAACTAAGGAAAACTCTAAAAGACATCAAATTGTTGTGCCCTGTCTATCCACAATTAGTGGTTCTTTGATTGACGTAATTAAACAAATGATGAGAAGTTTTACTTCGTTTGATACTTATTTAAATTGTCAAACAAAATGTTGGACATCGTGTTGGAAAGTATGTAGCATGAGATAAAAACTAGAATGTTTCCACACTGCAATCCAACAACACCACGGTCATTCTTTTAGCAGAAGAAACCATTTCCCTGATTTCCCACATGCTAATGCAGCTTAATTCTAGGCAGAGCTAGTGAAACAGGAGCAAAATGAACTAGGAATGTAAACCCCAGAAATTCGTATCATATATCATAATATGTTGTATTATTACGCAATAATCGCAATATAGTAGAGTTAAACATATTTGCAGTCGTTTAAGGATTAGATATGTAAAGGTCACATCGCAATTACATTAGAGAGGTATTTAGTATCTACCGACACGAAATAAAGCACTTAATTTCGGCGAATGCGGAAGATACATGTGTGCGTGTGTTGAGATTTATCACTTTTGTCAGATTTGGTTCAACCCTAACACAAATTTCTACCCAGTTTTACATCACGAGAGTTACTTATGTACCTCTAGGATCTATATTTAAAAGACAAAGCATATTATTATCTGTAAATACTTGCATACCATATTCAGTTTACTATGAGCATTAGGCCTATAATTTAATATCCACATTTCGCATGACCGCCAACGCTTTTGCCAGTTTTGTATCTATTTGTTGAGTATAAATCGGAAACCAAATACCCGAATAATAGGTTTTAATAGCTTGAACTTTTCTCTTAACATCACGAATAGGTATTCTTGAGTTTACAATACCAGCGCGTCCCGTGCCCCTTGAAAATGAAAAGCGAATACGTAGAGTGAAATTTATGATTTCTAAATACATTAGCAAAACCCATTTACGCATCAATTGATTCACCTGTGACCTACTTATATCATGATATATTGTTTTTACAAATATTTCCACACTGTAGAATTACTTCCACAATTCTTGCTTTACGATCTATACTTAGCACTTTGTCAGTTTTGGTCTTTTTTGCTTTTAATGTGTTGGGATTCTTGCAATTGCAAAGCTTTGAATGTTTACAAATAACATGATTAGCATAGGTCATGATTTGAAAGATTACTAACTCCTCGTCATCATAGGTTAACGCGTGACAGGAAAGCCAGCCATTTGTTGGCGTCATTTCCCGCAGCAGCATCCAAAATTGGTACATTTTGTGGGTTCGCCATTTCAAATTAGAGCATGTCTATAGTATATCATAAAATGATATTATTACAATGATGAAATGAAACTTCCTGATTCCCTATTTAAATACGAGTGCATTTGTAGTTGAGCTGAAACTGATATGGAAAAATGTCTTTTGTGAAATTTCAGATGGGATACGGAGGAAAAATGGACGGCTGTGGCCAATGTATGAAGTATAGTTTGTTTTTCGCCAATTTTGTTATTTGCGTAAGTCACCAATAATTCATCCTAGATTTTCCCCGTGTATTTTTCCTAGTTAAGTGTATATAATTGGACGTGAGGACAGGTAATCCGCGTTTGTCGTATAAAAGCCGGATTTTAATTTTGCTAATTATGAAAACAGCTGGGTGGGATAGCAGTAACTGCAGTTGGAGCAGTAACATTGCGTGATCAGTCAATTTTCGAGACTCTGGTGGGTGATGGATTGTACAAAAGTTCATCGTACGTCCTGATCGGCACTGGAGTGTTCATCATGGTATTTGCCTTCATGGGTTGTTACGGAGCTGTGAAAGAAGTTAAATGCTTTCTCCTCATGGTATGTCTCAAATATTTTAGCGTCACGCACCTTTCAATTAATCGACTACACAAGTGCCGTTCATTAGCAGCAAAAAATGCAATGTCTAACTTTGTGATTTCAGTACATCATCGTGTTGCTAATTTTCTTCGTCGTACTATTGATCGGAGGAGTCCTTGGCTATGTTTTCAAAGGAAAAGTATCTGAGCCTATGAAAACGGAAATGCATAATTCCATGAAAAAATATAATGAAAGCGATACAGCAAGAAATGCATGGGATAATGTTCAGACAGTGGTAATTTAGATTCTTTATTACCTTTCAGCTTAACTATTGAGTACGTTTTATGAAATATTGGTTTATTATTTGACATTTAAATTAATTCCTTTCCTTTAGTTTCAATGTTGTGGAATCGACAACTACATGGATTGGCATGATGTTTTCACCGGTTCTGAAAAAGTTCCTGACAGTTGTTGTCAACATAAAGAAGAGGTACAAATACAAACTTGCTTAAAATATGATATTAAAAATTGAGAAACAACAAAGAATTGGCAACATAAAGAGAAAAAGACCAAATTATAACAATTACAGTAAATATGACTTTACAACGGATTATGCATTTGTTGATTAGATATGTTAAATTGACCATAGATGAAAGAATTTTGATAAACCTCTGACTAGAGATCTATCAAAAATCTAGAGGTCCTCTTGTAAAACCTTTGGCAAAGGAAACGAAATATTGCACTTTAACAGCGGAAATGTTAGCATTATTTCCCTGTCATAAAAGGAAAACATTATAACAAATTGCCAATTACCATTTGAAAATAGAATAGCGTCTTTACAGTATTGAACTGCCATGTAACAAATGTCATACATAATATTGTAATGAAATAACAGGCACCAAAATGCCAAATGAATCCTGGGTCTCCATCAACCCAGATTTGGACGGAAGGTTGTTTGACAAAACTGAAAGACGGCGGAACTATGGTTGGCATCGTTGGCATTGTTGTCGCATGCTTATTGGTAAGACGTACTCAATTTACATATAATATTATATATTGATAGATGATAATTTTACTTTGTGTTGTATAACATAATATTTTGACTATACAGGTTCTCGGTCTTATATTTTCCTACGGAGTGTTCAGAAGTATCACGTAGATATGCCAATATCGGATCTCGGCAACTCTTTATTCCATTTTTAATTTCGCAATTAAATGTGTGCCGGAATCAGTTTTTATATTCTACTATTTAGACATAAGTACTTGTTAAACCAACTTCATGGAAGCCTGTTGTACTCTTTATTTTATTTTATACTTGTTGTACTCGTATATGTTACGCACTTTAGAAATGTTCAGCTTTAGGGCATGATAACTCCTAATCTCAACCACAATTATGAGACGCATCATTGACAATGTCACTTCAATAATAAATGCACAATGTGAAGTATTCATTGTCAAACTCTAAAGATGTTAGTAATTTTGAACCTTTTAAAATCTCTAACAGTTTAGATTTCAATTAAAAAATAATGTTTCTGTCGTCATTAGACCGAATTCAATTTTCCAAATTGAAGAAAAACTACTTTCAACTTTCTGTTACTATTTTGTGTATAGATTACAGGAATGACTTTTTCAAAGGTGTAACTCAATAATTTGGTATGCATTGAAGTTCATGAGACTACGGTTGTCAGTCCAAAGTTTGTTAATATTAAACAGCATTTTATGTGTATTATAAATAAGTGCTATCATATCATAACAATACTGCTATTTTGATTTATTATTTTCTTGATCTGTATACTAACTAATTCTATCTAGATTCTTCAAAACATGTATTTATTTTGTTGTGTATTTAACAAAAAACTGCAGTGCCGTACAGTTGTGAAACTGATATTTGATGTATTACATAAATTAAGACAGTTCCAACAAAAAATATATTGTTACTGCTACATCAGTAATCAGTGCTATAAGACCTGCTTGAATATGACAAATAATATTATACATGCTATGGTATGCATCACAGCATATTATATTTTAAAAATGGCTATATTGAGTCTTCACCGACTCTGGGTTAACCTTGTCCCACTTTTCTCGAATAATGACAGTCAGTACCGATTTACACCAATCCCCCCGAAAAGCTGACACCTCAGAAGCTATAAATTAGGGGTGTCTGTCCGTCGAAGAGATTTGGACACGATTGTGCTAACATTCGAAAAAAATGGGCCAGAGTATACTCAGATGTGGACTTCACTACAACGTCACTGCATTCCATTTTTTTACTATTTTTTGCTTATAATTTAAAATTGACTAAAATAATACAAGGAACTACAATACAAGGAAAGGTGTTGACTGAATTTTGTGAATAATTAATTTATTGTTTTGAATTAAAACATTTGCATATTAACCCACATCAAAAATGTATAAATTAACAGTGCTTTTAAATTCATTTGGTTTAAATAGAGAATAATTGTAACAATTATTTTTATTGCACCGTTAAATTCAATATATACGAAACTATTAAATCAATTAATGTCAGAACTAAAGAGAGATGTGGTAACTTTTACAATTCATTTTCATTACTACTTTAAAAAAAATTCTTCTGTATCCAGACTTTCTTCTCGGTTGGTAAACAGTCAATTTGCTATGCTGGACCACCAGAGCTAAAAGGCTCTTTGTTTTCTTTGGTTCCTGACGAGGGATAGATGAAGAGACGGTTCTCATTGTGTTCATTGGGTTGGTATCCCCCATTGCTTGTCATTAATTCCTTGGTGTTGTTGACAGTTGTCGAGCAGAGATCTTCCATTCTATCCCCTTCCAAATTACTTCCTTGAGAATCCTTGCATTGATCCGCTGCCAGCTCTACAGTGCTATCCGCTTCTAATGTCTCTTTTTTATTCCGTATTTCATTCCAACTTGTTGGCATGCTAGTTTTCGAAGTCGTCAGCAAATAATAAAGTATTGGGAATTCGTCCGACGGTTTCGCCTCTGTTCCAGGTCGAGATAGTCCATGTCTACTGTTCTCCATCATTCTAGCCTGAAAATAACAAAATTAAATCCAAATTTAAATTCACAATATTATTTTATTATAATCCTACTAATACAAATTTGTTTTATATGGAAAGGCCAAAGTTTTGAATGGAAAGGCCAAATTCGTGTTACCAGGCATGCGCGGAAGTTTAAATTTCAACAGATTCAACACCTAGACACCTACTAGCATAGCACACAGTTGTGCTAGGCTGCCGCTAGTCTTAGATATTATTTAAAACATAAAACAAACCATATTTTAGCAATTTTCGTGCCAAAATAAATAATATTATCAGACTAGTTGAACATTATTACATGTTATTACCATTTTCTCTGCTAAAAATAAATCTTAATGTTAAATCATAGTATCATACATTAATTCTTTAAAATCAGCTATTCCTATTCGTATTCATGGCTACGAAAATTCATGGCTTTTGCCATATTATGAAAAACCATTCTCCCAACCAACACAAGTCTAATATTACAGGGGAACAGTATTTTATCGAAAATACTCACCATATTTTATCTCTAAGTAGGTAATTGCCGGAAAGTCGATTTTAGAGATTTTAACTTTTGGTTATCCGCGATATCGGTTTAAAGTCGTAGCACTCGAATTAGAAAACAGCAATCAAAACATTCATTAAAACAAAACCAAATCTTAGCCTGAAATGCAATGTGCAGGTCGTGCAACAGTGAATAGTCAGCAAAAGAAGTTTTGCAAACACATGCCCTCTACTCCAAACTGTGGAGACTAGGAGTCTATGATTGGATAGTGAAAATTGTTCGCAGAATCTAAAGATTTTTAAGACGGACGTAGAGAAGAAGAGAGTAAAAAAATTAATTCAATTATCTCAAGTTTATCTCTTTGGATAAATGTGGAGCACACGGTCGACGTTGCACGAAAGCACTTTTACTCTTTGGGCTCATATAATTCAATAATCACAAACAAAGGTAATCCTTTTCTATTGATTCAATTTTGTAATTTTATACGTATTATTTGCAATTTACACCTTAAAATTTAGTTGTAGTTAGTGAAAATTGTATAAATGATAGTAAGGTCATTTGCCAAAAACAGAAGTCATCCTAATTAATTTGAAGTTTAATTTTGATAAAAAAAAATTTCACACCCCCAGATTTCACATTATCAATTAGCAGAAAATATTTGTTGTTGTTTAGAAATTAAAACTACCGTCAATGTTTAGAAATGGTCT
>JABASH010002972.1:0-18076 GCA_019776445.1 Tomocerus maximus | reverse complement strand
AATAAATATGTACAACAAACCAATCCTGCAATTATAATTGCTAGTCAGAATGTAAGGCGATATCTTTTGTCTGAATGCTCTCTATAGCAAATCAAACTTGTTACCGTTCCACCTTACTTATAGAGACATACTTAATATATGTGTGTGTGTAGTACATGCAACTCTTGCCCCTACATAGTGCGAGCATGTACAAACACAACCAGTAGTTATATGTAGTCCTTTTATTCTGCTCTTGTTTCAGTTTCAATGTCAAACGCTTTTCTGTGGTTTGGTCTGGCCACAAACAATTTTTATTTTTCGCATGTTTTGTAGCAGAAGTATTTATTGCAGCTGTAAATGTGTGCATTGGCTACTCTCCACTTGAGATAGCGATGACGATCAATCGTTTTTCTACCTGGAAGCCAAAGTTCTCCTAATAAGGCATCCGTAGTCTACTTTTGAAAACAAAGTGGAGGGAGTAGGGAAGAGAGCTAGAGGCTCACCATCACTACTAAGAGCATCAGACGAGAACGAGGCCTTCACTTCTACTTGCCTTTTCTGATGGGCAATGTGATGGGAGCTGAGTTGAGCTGACTGAGCTAATTTATTGGTTGACATGATGCTCTAAATGTTTAGCATCTTTAATGAATAAAATTAAGACTGAAGGTGAACTGTGCAGGTTGACCAAATGCCATTCCCGACTCTTCTCCATTGTAAACTATGAAGATGGACGGACAGCTCTGATGATGGGCTATGAAGAATTAGTAAGTAAGAGTAAATCACAAGCGACCTGAATCATTGAATGGCTCCCTATCCTAATTAACAATTCAAAGGTTGCCTGAATGAGGGGCTCTGTGCATTCAAGACTTCAATAATTCTGATAACTAATCATAAGTAAGTACTTTTTATTAGGCACATGTAAGAAAGGTCTGTCCGATTCAATGGCAATCTGTATCATCTTACATATATGGATTCCAAGCATTATTGAATCTTGAGCGACTCGTCGTTTTGTAAACTAAATGATACAATTACAGTTCGTACATACTAGAGGAGATTGCTACAAATTATTAGTTGTGTTGCTCATGTGAAATGTGTCGACTGCAACAGGTACTTCGAAAAAATCTCAATGGAAACTGGTTCTTCTTCACATAGTGAACGAAGGATTTCTACAAATAATGCTATGTTGATTTAAAAATAAGAATCTCAGAAGGATGACTAAATGCATCTCTTAACAAATATAGATACTTCGCATAAGATGCTAATCCTTGCTCCGCAATTAATCTCCTTCCATCAACTGCATAATTAGACCGAGAGCACTCTACCCTATGCATCTCGCATATAAATGTCACTCTTTTAAATGTAGGAAATCACTTGCACTTAGCTCTGAGGGATATCTGTAATATTCACCTTGTGCACATCTTTACTGCTGGTGATGATGGTGTCTGGTATTTTTATTCCTCTGGTTTATTATGCAGAATGAAACGTTTCTTTTCCTTGATCAGAGATTATAAATATAAGGAAAGTGATTGATAGTGTTGCCCCTTTGACTTTGAACGACTTTTAGGGCCACAGTCGTCAATTTTCAATTTTTTACAATTAAGTGGACGGAGGATGAGTAACATAGTTTTGCTTGTTGCATCTTTTGTTTTGCCTTCAATGCACTTTCGTTTATGATTCTCATGCTCAGCTAATCTCTGCAGGTTGATAATAATCTTTAGAAGCTAAATTCTTGGATGGATCGGCTTCTACTTCTACTCTCACTCCTTCACTGTTCTACTCGTAAACACTTTTCTATTGCCGATCATATTTTACCGTTTTTAATACAATTACTTTTTTAAGGCCTGGGTTGGTTGGAAACACCTTGACTCATACTACTGCTTCTTTTTAATATTGCAAATGAAAGCGAAGAGGCTTCTTTGAGGAAAACAAGTCTAGAGGTCGAACAGTATCATTTTATCAGTGCACAATCTGACTCTTTCAATTTAGTACTACCAATGACAGTGGAACTTTAATGTTTGTATTTATGTCAACCACTTTGGCCTAAAATCTGTTCAGATAATATATTATTAGCAGTAGAGACAGATGGAAAGGACGTTTCCTTGTTACTGTTACCAGATAATAAATATGATAACCAGTTCAACTGAGTATGAAGTTGAATAAAACTGTAGCACAAAAATGAGATCAAGTTTTACAGAATGAATAATATTTGTCATTTTGGTAGTTGTGGCAGAAACGATACAAGTCAGAACTGCTAGTAATGCCAGGTAATTGAGTGGACATTTTGTAAGACAGATGTTGAAAGTGCATCAGTTTTGAAGCTAATGCAATTGGACAGATTGAATGAACTGTAGTGTGAAGAAGAACAAAGAAATTGTTGATCAAGATTGGGTTTCGAGAGAAGTGTAGCATTCTTCTCCTTCACACAGATAAATTAGCCATCCACCGATTGCATATAAACATAGTCTAGTCTGTTCTAAGCAAGTGGGGAGTTGAGAAGCACCCTGTCTTGGAACGGCGTGGACTGACCAAGATGCTCTCTTTAATGATCTTGAATGGGATGTACAAGTGTTGTAAATGCATGGTAATTGTTACGCAAACAAACGCTACTTTTGTTGTTTAAGTTTCGACAGAGTGAACAGAAGCAGCATCTACTTATCTATTTGTGATTACATGTGAGTCTTAGCGACAGACAGTCCAATAGGACATTCTGCTCTCGTTCTCAATACGACTGCAGCCTTAATGGACGAAATCATCATACCACACTTTCAATATTTCAACGGCTGAATGGGTGGTGAGGGAATAGCCGAATCTACTGGCTTCTCTTTGGACAAAGAGAGAGATGGCCAATCAAAATAAATAATATTTGCACATGTTACTTAAAGTAGAGATGGCTATTATGCAAATAGATTGCAGAGTATGTAAAGTATGCCAAGACAAGCCAAGTAAGGTGAAGATGCACATCATCTTAATTAGCAATACAAAATCTTGTAATAGTGGCACTTATTCATTCCGTTGACAGTTCTCCTCGCTTGACATTCTCTATTTTACTACTTGCATAATAAAATACTTGACTGTCACACATTGTAGGTTATCTCTCCTTTTCCATTTTCTGGCACGTAATTCCACTATCTGACTATTTGACAGTTCTCCTCGCTTGACATTCTCTATTTTACTACTTGCATAATAAAATACTTGACTGTCACACATTGTAGGTTATCTCTCCTTTTCCATTTTCTGGCACGTAATTCCACTATGCTGACTATTACAGGAGACTGTAGTAGCAGCCCAAGTTCTGGAATAGTCAAGCCAAGTCAAGTTATGCTATGAAATATTTGGTGCCTGCTCTTAGGGATGAGTTAATGCTAATTGTGGTTTTGAATCTTCTTTTGGGTAGCATTGAAGTATCTTGTGTCTCTGCGCACGTTTTGGTACAATTATATTATTACATCTTAAGTATCTCGTCACAATTGTCTTGTTCGTCCACTTAGACATTACGAGTCTATTGTATTCTGTTCTGATCTCAGATGACTTTTATTAGAAAGGAGAATCACATCAAAGCATCGTGTAACAATGAGCTGAACAAAAAGGTAAGTAAAGAGACCTCAGAATGGTAACAAGGTGTTCAGCATTGTTCTCCTACTCCCATCACTCCACTTGACATTCTACAGAGATAACCCAATCTGCTCTCCACTAATCTGAAAGTACAAGTACTCCCCCATTAATATCAGTAAAATGGTCGAAAAGAAATGCAATGGTATGTATATGGAACTGATGGAAGTACTCATCTACTCTTGACTTTTGATATTGCAATTACAAAATCCGTGCATTCAAGTGAAAATGAGTTTCATTAGCTGATTACAGGTGAGTGTACCTGTACCACATAAATGGTTGTAGATGTGGTAGTTGTTGCACCAAGAATGTTGGAGGGACGAGTATCTTCTCTATCTCTCATGATGACATCCAGTCGCGTCTCTCGTGTCCCAAGTCTTACAGCAGTTATTGTATAAGAATAACAGGTCTGCTGTTATGTGTGTACTTGTGTGTGAGTTTAGCTGATTGAAATGAAGGAGCTAAAAGCTGAGGTAAATCAAGCCAAATCGAAGAAGCCAAAGGAGCGTAGGCTAGCCACGACAAACACAAACGAGATCCTTCGTCGTCATTTTTAATTTCTCCCATTCCGTTCATTATCATCGAGATTTGCATGTTCAGCTCGAGAGTTAACTTGAAATTGAAATCCCCATAACAGACTCACTCACTCTCTGTCGAACATGCATAATATCATTTTTCTTGCGTCGTTGTGAAAGTAGCAGGCTAGCCGATCTCTGTGATCTATTGTCTGATTAGCCTGTAGTTCACTATGCCCTTACGTTATCTCACATCGCTACTGCCACTTCGTTCTTTCTTGTAGGCTACTGCCTGTCCACGTCGTCTCCATGCTCGATCTTGCTATAATATGTACTTGCATTAGCAAACGCTCTGTCTCCAACCCTCCCTCTCCCAGCTATTTGCTCATCCATCCTCTATGCCCATTTACTATACCTAATTAGTTTTCGACAAAACAAGAATACCTGCAGAAATATGCTTTTGCAGGTAAAATATCTTGTCATTAATTCACTTACCAGACGAGGACGTTTGTTTACTTCTTTGACGGTATATACTGCTAACGTACCTTGATGACTATACGAAAGTCACTCTTATTTTAGTTAATTCATTTGCCTTGAACTGTTACCTGCTTCTATAAGGATATCAGTTGGTTATTAAGAAAAAATCTGCACTGTTAACAAAAATTGATGTGAACAAAAAATTTAAGAATTACCAATTCATTAGATTCATTAGGTACCCACTTACTGATTGTCATGCATTGCCAGTTGATGATTAAGAATTTCACTTTTTTGACATCTGTTCGGCTCAAAAATGATCAAACATGTTTGAAAATAATATAAACATATTCCAACAATTTTGATAGGTAATTCCATTTAGTACAAACATTTCAAGTTCGTGATTAGGCCAAGATGCAGCATGTAATTGCCAGTACCTACCGTGTGCTTTATGACACAGTAAATAAGGGTTGCGATAGTTGGGATTTTAGGACACATTAGTGTGGCGGTGATGTGAAGTTGACGTCCCTCGTATGAAATTATCTCGACAAGACATGGCATAATAGCATCTTCGCATTAAATGGACGTGACAGAGCCTAAGCGATGGTGATATCAAGAAAGCGTCTCTAGTGTTATTGAAAATGTACCCAATGCATTAAGATGAGTAAATGAGATTGCCTTGACATGCCAAGACTGGCCGGTTTATTGCCCTTTTATTAAAATGCATAATCACTTTTACTTAACGAAAAGGTAATTCTTGTTGTTGCTAAAAGGGGAGAGGAGGCAGACGAGTCGCGGCAGAGGACTCAGCCTTTTCTCTTTCATTTATGTCGTCTTGGGGTGCATAATTTATTTTCCTCAATTCACCCAAATGCATAAGGAAGGTTATGTGCACAGCCCAAAATGGAAGAACAATGAATTGGAATACATACGATGTGATGATGCACTTTTGGAGATATTTGATGCACTTTTCGTCGTAGATGTGCATCTTTATTAATTGAAAGTTATGTGCAATTATGCATATTGCAGCAAATAAACTAATAAGCTTGACATAGATGCATAAGCATCCCACAGCCATCGAATTCCCCATCATCTTTTGAGAAACAATTCCGTCGTTTCGCTGGTGTACTGTAGACTGTGGTGTCTTTCTGCACTGTGCATGAATGACGTGGTCAATAAATAGAAGGGAGTAGATATTTCCCATTTTGCACATTTACAATGGAGTTATGAGTATCTACAAGCATAATAAATTCAGCGCTAATGCATAATTGAGCGTTCACTTGACTAAAAAGGTTTGCAATGCACACGTAAATAATTCAATGCAATTTTGAGGCATAAAAATGTAAAAAATGCAATTGAGCACAAACGAAGGGAAGAGAAGCCAAGGTCAGCAGTATCTGATCACAAATAGCATTTAACAGACATTGGGCAATGAAGCATGCCATAAGACAGGTCCTGACTTTACCGTTCGTTAGAAATGGGTACCTTACAAAATGAACTGCAAATTGTATCAATGCCTGTAAGGAGTTGGTTTGGTTGAGTATCATGCACCGCTTGCTCTGACTGACTGCTAATGAAAAGCCAGAGAAGGAATTCCCAGTCGCAGTCTACAAAATTAAAACGAAATAGCGCAAATGAAAAGTGAGACCGCAAAGCACCGCTACTTAACTACCGACGCTAATTTCTATTACTCTGCATTTGTCATGTCAATCTAATCGATACAGCAACAAATGCATACAGGGATATGCAATTGGTTATCTGTGTAAGGAGGCGACTGTCCTCACACCAATACCAATAAGTTCCTTTCGCACAATTTATGCATTTTTTAAGTGCTAACTACCAAAAAATGTGGCCTGGCCTAGCATGGCAATCAAGATATCGTGTCTCGTGGTCTGATTACCTTCAGGCCTCTGTAGCTAAATACATGTAGCTCCTATCTACCTCTGTCTCCCGTATTCCTGTGCACTACTGCACATTTATGTGCCCATTGTCCAACTACTTATTTATAAAATCTCGTCTACGTTCGCAGCTGTAAGTAATACTTTCGTTCTTCTGCTGACTGAGCAAAACTAACAATCCTTATATTCAGGTCATATCAGGAATGTTTCATTATAGGTACTAACTTGATATTAGGCTAACTTGAGTTAGTTGACTGTTGATACAGGCAAGGAAATTTTACTGGAAATTTTCTTATCATGGCATCTGTTCAATGTTACCGATTATCTAGTACACAGATCACCATACAATATTTAGGGATCAGTATGAAGTTGAAATTATAGGTAGGTAGATGATGTCGATGTAGTTGGGGGGATTAGAAGATTTCCATTGCACAAAGCAGAGACAATGATTTTGGCACAATAATGGGATTGAGTCATACAGGTTGGTGTTCGAAATCATTTTTCTCGGAAATCAGTCCAATTGAGTAGAATTAAATGATTGTTTCGTCGTTTCTCTTGTAGTGGTGGAGTGTGCGGTCCTTTACTTTCAGTTGGCTGTTTCTTCCAAAATAGTACATCTTGTGCTCTATATAGATTTGAATAGTTAATTTGTACCCGTACCTATTTAGTACAAGTGGCACAACATAGAAGAGTCGAAATGAATAGCGAGTCTTGTTGCATTCACAAAGGATTTAAATACAGCAACCCTTGTAGACATCGTCATCTGTTTCAAAGTTGCATTTAATTGCCTCATTGCCGTTCTCCTTTCTGAACAATCGGCTTCTGTCTTGTCTCATGCCACATTAAGTCACATAATAGCACCACATGAACCGATGAATCTAGTTTTGTTTTCTCTATACTAACATAAACACAAAATACCGTCCCCCAACTTCAAATTGATATTTCTCCTCTT
Organism: Tomocerus maximus; assembly: GCA_019776445.1. Classification (NCBI taxonomy): domain Eukaryota; kingdom Metazoa; phylum Arthropoda; class Collembola; order Entomobryomorpha; family Tomoceridae; genus Tomocerus; species Tomocerus maximus. The sequence goes on along the minus strand of JABASH010002972.1, from coordinate 10,649 downwards.
CTATGGTATACTAAACGGTAGTTTTTTTATGGCTAAGCTAATTTATTAATTGCCATTTCTGCTGCAATTAGTTCATATAGCATAATGTGCAGTGCACCTATGGGCAATCCTATTTAATCCTTGGTTTTATCCTTGGAAATTCTGCGCATATTATGACCGATGGCTTGAGATTGAGGTTGGTGCTTAGCATCAGCTCAATTCATATCCTTTTACTAGGAGCAGAATTTTCATCTTAGCATAACTCTATTATTAGAGCACTGATTGAGTTGAAATATTTTTGTCAGAGAAATACTTAAATCCTATACGAAAATCAATGTTATAATACGGTTACTTAATTGGCCCCTTAAGCACCAAATCCACCACCAAGCCCAACATTCAAATATTACGCCAAGCCAATATGCTTACAAGTATTTCATTGTTCACTACTATTCCGTACGCGTACCTACCCAATAGTGCCCAACAATTATGCGGGCATGCAAACATTTTAAGAACAAATTGTAAAACTGTCATCTATTGGCAAATATTGGAACAGATTAACCGGACAGTGGACTAGTCTTTTCTCCCATTGTCCGACACAGACAAGAAAATGTTGAATTGTACACAAAGAGAAACTTTATAATCTTGAGACATTTAATAGCTTCCTGAGCGTCCACACACGCACTAATATCCGATTTGATATATCAATTCCTGCCTTGATGCAAATGGTTGTTTTATATGACATGCACTTGCTCAAGCTTGAAATTCATTGCAAGGCAATTAGTAATTAAGTAATCAGACTGTGTTGTTGTTACATCGTGTGCATACCAGTCAAGTGCTACATAATGCAGGAATTGCTACATACAGTATTAATATATTCTTATAGGGATGTCCATACCTATAGTAGGTATCTTTGTTACTTACTCTGATTTTGTTTTTCCCTCACGTCTGTGTTAGTGTGTAGGCAATATGCAAACAATCAAATTCCTAATCTTCATACTTTCTTTTCTGTCTCGTTTTCTGCGAAACAGGTCTACATACGTGCGTTTGATTAACAAACACTTGTACTTACCAGTGGACATACATATTTGCCTATTCTAAGATCCTCTCTCATTCATAAATCCTATGCTGTGTCCACATTACATTTATTCTTTCTAATGATTTCCCTTAGTTTTCCTATCTAATGCTAATTTTCATGTCTATTATGACCAAAAATTCTTCTCCGCAGCTACGTAAATATAATTTTGTGCAAATATCTTGAAATTACCATAAATGTCAGACCTTAATTTATATGTTTTTTATTTTCAGGTAAGCCGTTTCCAAATGAAAAAAATGGTTGATATGTCTAATCTGGTAGTTGTGCATACCAGTCCGTAAGTTCCTTCATTGCTGCTACAATTTCTTTGCTTTTTTAATTGCACAATTGTGCTGTATAGTTCAAAGCAAACGTATGAAGTGCGTCAGTAGGTAAATATCTTATTTTCATACAGAGCAACAGTGGCTTGGCTCATTGTTTCTATTGATTCGGCTTCTCTTTCATTGTCTTCAAGCTGCAGTTTGAAATTACTTTGAACACAATGGTGACTTTGACTAGAGCAGAATTTAAGCTGCTCTTTATGGCTTAATTTGCTGTTGCTTTATGCAAGGTTGTGGTTGTGTCGGCATTCTATTGTTCTTATGCTGATAACATTACTCACACGATTTGGCTATACTGCGCTATTGATTTTTGACATTTACATATTGCTAGATATGTAGTAAACAGGTGCATCCAACAGTCAGACATGGTTCAATTAAAAAAGGCATCAAATGTTTTTCATCTTTGCCGTTTCCTTTAGAATAAGCTAATTCGGGGTGTTACAAAATGCATACAGTTGCAACCGTGCAACTGTGCAACCATTAAGGGTTGGGTAACAGGATACATGTATAGTTTTTATTATGTTAGGTTTTAAAAGAGCCAAAACTGTGACCCCGACCCTTAATGGTTGCACAGTTGCACGGTTGCAACTGTATGCATTTTGTTAAAACGCAGCTAATTCCTTGCCGAAAATTTATTCCTGCAGAACATGCTAATTGCATACCTACCAATTCAAAGATGCATTGTCTCTAAGGTTCCTTCGCAATAAAACTCAGCCCACTTGTACATGATATGGCAGCTATTAATATCAATTAAAAGGACTAACTATTCCCCTCCTAAGTAATACGATGCTAGTAATTAGGACACAACGCAAGAGTTCCTATTTATCTGCATCTAGGCAAGTTAAAATTAATGATATGGATAGATTATGTTATGCTAAAATTGGGTTATTGATTTGAAATTGTATGCCCATATCTAGACTATCGACCACCCGGGGAAAAATTATTTGACGCAATCTGTTCAAATATTGATAGAGAGGTAAAGACCTCAGTAAGCAACACCCTTATCAACAACGAAATCGATTTGAGTTTCGAAAGATCAGAGAGCAACTCTAGTCTCTAGATATTAATATTTAGCCCAAATCCATCTGTCTCGTTTTTCCTGCTTTTGAAGTTTGATATTTGAATAGAGTGAGTTTGCATCGAAATGTGTTTATAATATTGTATTTGGCTTGGAGATGTAGGGCTGTAGGTAATGTGTACGTATTTTGTCACGTCAGTGCGTCAGTTGGGTACATAGGAAGGACTAGTCGACTGGGAATGAGATACAAGTGCATGAGATTCCTGAGGAAATCTGCCCACGTGCAATTTTGAAAAGGGAAAACATATTACACGAAACATTAAATCACTTGTGGGCAAACCCAGCCCATCACATGGCATCACATCACATCCGCCAACACAACTTATGTATAGCGAAAACTGATGAAGACACGTCTGTCTGTGAGCAGAGAGTGCGTAGCGAGTGATCCTACTCTGTCCTAGCCCAAATGCACATTCCTATACTTATCTCTGCATAAAATGAGTAATATATGTTCATGCATATCTCTTTTGATATGTCCGCCAAAATAATTGTACATATCAGTTCTTACTCTGTCTGCTAGATAGGATTATAAAACAGATATCTCCACAAACGATAGCATGGCAGTTGATAGTAGTAATGTTATTGTGATGAATGCGAATACGAAAAGTCAAGTTTGTTTTAGATTTTCCCATCGTACGCTTTTTTCTTTACCTTACAACAGGAGTTCTGAGCGAAGCAGTTCCTGTGCACGACTTTTTATCTCTCTACTACTGAACAGCCAACTGCAGTTCTCATGTCAGACACGCTGTACTCTATATGAATGAATATATACAAATGTTTACTTAGGGTGATGCGATTGTGACTACGAAAGGTAGCATTGAACAAGAGCACAAGTGGCAGAGAAGAAAACAAAGCCCACTACTCCACTAAATTACATTTGTACAGGTTATTTGCATAGGAAGGTCATTAATTCCTCCACTCAGCCCCTTTGCTCTGCATCCATCCTTGCCTTTTATTTACCACTAGTTACATACTCTGGACTAGCCCTTGATAATCTACCTCACTTCAGTTATGCCAAACAAACTGAAAGGAAGATAGCACTTAAATAACGAACATGAGCAAGTAGACATTTTTACAGAAAATGGCTTTAGTGAAGACAGAAAAGAATTGCCTTTAGTAAATTGTAAATGACATGTACGAATTACTATTAGGATTATCGGCTTGCTTTGCCATAGGTATTGGAGTAGGGCTGCTGCAATTGCTCTAAAGTGTATAAAATTGACATAATCCTTCTCTTGAGTTTCTTGATCAATGCAGTGAACCATATCTTCGTCTATTCGAGTTTTGGATCATGTGAACGTGCATTTTCTCATGTGCTAAAAGGACATGACTATCAAATATTGCTTTATCAACTCAAAATTCCTTCCCTCTGTATAAGTGTCGGTTTCCGGTTTCACTTTAAACCGAATTTCAACCCCTTGCCAGTTCGCTCTTTTATTAGTCACAAAGTGTGTCTGTGAATGTGCAGTATGTACCATACGATCCAGGGAATTGGTTGGGAAAACCAAGCAATTTGCAAGGTGTTTTACGGTTGTACAACTTCGGAAGCATTTCTAAGAAAGCAGGACAATTTAGGAGCAGCGCACTTTTAAATAAGGATTACTTTGTGATTCACTTTGTTTGAGAGCCATTGTTCTTTAGCCAGGATGATTCACTGTTTGGCGTGCCTGCAATCACAGTTAAAAGTAATCAATCCAATTGTGGTACACAGTCAGATGATGAGCTATGTAGAACTTGACTTGTCTCTTCACCTTACAAATGTAGTGCACTATTGAAAACGGAATGACGCCTATATCAACGTAATAATGAATGTGTAGATGTTGTGGGTTGGCATTGTTGGCAGGAGTTTGTGCAACAGTTATGTTGTTTATACGCAGTTATAATACGTAGTATAGGTATGCTGTAAGTGCACTGACAACAAGTTCAGTTATAGCAAGACAGTGCAGTTGGAGCTAACTAAATACTCGACTGTGACTAGAATTCAATTGCAAAATAATAAATGGCAAAATAGGAGTCGGTGGATTAGTAGGAGTCCATAAGGATATACTTTTGCATGCATACGTAGAAATGCTTAAGACATGCAGGGGATTTAGTAGTAGGAGTATATACGTGTACGTAGTTTTGTTTTTGTGATGTATTTGTGACCGTGTTGCTGTTAATGGGGATGATAATAGTAAAGAGTAGGCTTGGGCTGACTTGACTGTCCTCTTCTAACCTCGTCTCGACTCGTTGTACTCTCATTATTTCATTTTTATTGTGCATTGTTTCAGCGGGGGTGTCCGACAATAGTTGTTGGCAACAATAGTAGATGCCTTACTACAGTCGGCCAGGTTAAGCTGCTCACACTCACAACCCAATAAACATTGTAATCGCAGTATTGCTACTTGCATTCTGTAGGCAACTGCACTCGGAGACATAACTCTGTATAGTACGAATGAGTTTTTGCAATATTTAATCAACCTAATGCCAACTTTCTTAAAGATAGCACTCGATAAGCATGTTAAACAGGAACTCGTTTTTGTTGCTCTACTACTTCATGTTGCCCTTTCCATGACTTTACATGGATGGTCTGTGCTGTAAATCTTAATATTATTGTTTAACCAGGCGATTGCAACAAAACTACAGATACGACATGAAGATGTCTCCAAAGGCCATAAATATAATATACCTACGTATCAACAGCTTACTTAATGTTATTAGTCACAGCTATTAACTATCGCTAATTTCGCACTGCTTGCATCTACCAGTTGTGTAAAGTCTCCATGCACCCATTTCAAAGAGCTCATTACCCTATCAAGTAACCTAAGCATGTTTTATTTGTCTGCACACAACTACGTACATAAATTAAAGAGTGTCCATCTGCTAAACATATTTATTTGGTGATAGAAATATGAGGGCAGATATTTTGATGATTTGCCTTTTCTTGTCAAAGCAGCTTTCGTTCAGACTGTTGCTGTTTTGATTATCTTTTAATGTATTGCACTTTGTCGCAAGTCAGTAAGATAGATCCAAAGTGATCTCAATTGTTTATTATGATGGAGATAGTGAGCACAGACAAAGCAGCGAGTTATTACTGGGGAGTCTTCTAGTAGTTTTAATTTCATGGTGAGCTTGAGCTGTATAGGCACTCTTGCCAATTGGAGATGAAATCGTCGCCAATTCCTATCGCTTAATTTTCTTGCCATATTAAGTACTGTTTAGTTTCAATTTGTCGCTTTTGAACTTTGCTTTTGATGTTGCTTCCTATATCTAGATTCTTATTATTCCTTTTACTAAAGGATAAGTGAACTTTAAAAAACATTTCATTCGAAGCCACCTCTGAGTTATTACAGGATTTCTATACATCTGTGATCGACCTTGATCTACTGATGTGCAGCGAATGATGTGGAATTGATTAGAGTTCTAATGGAATCTAATGCAATTCTGACTGATGACTTTACGGACTCAGATGAGTGCCTATTTCATAGGATGGTGACAAGGAACACGAGAAAGTGTTTCACGGCGTCGGTCTAGGCCTGTAATGTGCTTTTCCGCATCCTTTTCTACGTTTACCCTAGAAGGATACAGGATACTCTGCAATATCGTTAATATATATAATAGCACAAATACAGTAGTGGTACCTCGTATTAAATCGTAAAGGTGAAGGAAAGTTTGTTGGCCGAAATGTAGATAGCTACACACTGCAAGTGTCGGTTTCACTAAAAATAAGAGTAGATGCATTTCATCTAGAAATCGTGAACTTGATCTCGTGATGAGATAATGCAGACAGCAAAGAAGTATTCTTGATATCTACTTATTGAGCTGTTCCGAGTCTAGAATTATCTTAGTAAAAGACTTTTCTGTACCTACACTGGATATTGCAGTGGGCTGGACGTGAAGTGATGGCTATAAAACTTTAATAGTCACAATAAGGAAATAGCTGCACTAGCTAAGGCTGTTCTCGTTTGTAGTAATGAAATAGCTACGACAGCCTCATACTAGTCGCACTCAGTTCCCCAGTCCCCAGATCAGTGCAGCAAAGAACAGAAATGCAGTAAATAAGGCAAATAGCCCTATTTCCCTGAATTGAATTTCCACTGTAGAATAAATATAAATGCAATTACAATAAGATGGCTTTGTATGCCTACTAATATGAATGCTGTCAGTCCAATTGAGCTGTTCTGAATGTTTCTGTATTAGTTAACTGGATTACTCTGTTGTGCTATTTATAAAATGCAGAAAGAGAAAGAGCATGACAAGACACTAAAAGCAAATGAGGTATCCAAAGTAAGTCCAGCTCTCTGCTGGGTTCTGCATAATTTAGATTGAAATAATGAATCAACGTCTAGTGCAGTCTAGCTGAACTTGTGCAAAAGGTACATGTGCATTGTAAATTGTAACATAGCCCTCTCACTGCTCCTACCAATGGACTCTAGGTCTGAATTAAGCACGTAAATGTGGAGAGCAACCTGACAATGACTGATCTGCAGAGAGAATGTAGAAATACATTCATCAGTAATAATTGTTGTTCATTAGAATTCTATTTTCGGTTCTCCTTCTGTCTCTTCATTAATAATCTAATCTCTTCATCAGCCACTTCAATTTTCCTCTGTTCACATGAAACTCTTTCAATCCCAATGATTCCGAAAGTCAATCTATTCAGCTCACCTTAATGCGACAGTTGTTAGTGTTTATTATCAACTGCATGTTTCACTTTGTCACTTCAGCTTTGTCTTCTCTTGTTATTTGCAGAGCTAGCCTTGTCTCCGTTGTCTCCTCTCGTCTCATTCTACTAACTCCACATTCTAATCTCCATATGCTTAATCTTTCATCTTGCTCGCACCCAGCTTAACACCAACCAACGACAGTCAAACGACAACAGTCAAACTACTACAAACGTTACCCTCGAATCTCACAATGTTAATTCAGATAATTATTGGGTAACAAAATATGTTCATGTCGGTCGGAGCTTGTCAAACAAATCAATCATTAAAACATCACACCTACCGATTTTACACAGAACAGTGCAAAAGCATTCTGTGTAGTAATTTCTGTATTGCTACAGGTTGAAGGAAGAAACTTCATTAAAGATTTCTGCTTTGTAAACCCTAATTCGAAGAAATGCGTTTTGATAGCGAAGGTTCTTAATGTTGCAAAAAATAAAGGATGCCGTTGATTGCGAGTAAAGTAAATTATTAACGAGTGTAAAGGACACCTAAGTAAGTAAATAATGGAGTGCATATTTTATAGATTCTATTGAACTGTGCGGACCATATTGGTGTATCGTCAATCGATACGGTTGGAAGGAAAATGAAAACATTACTTAATACATTCCTTTCACTGTTCATTCTTGTAGAGCAGTAAATATGTCTCGATGATTCCAATTGATTACTCTAACATTTAAGTTTCTAAGTATGAGGTACCACAGCCATTTACATTTGGACAAATGCTGATCTATGTTTTTGTAAGTAAAATAGTACCACGAGTATCCCAAGGCGTTAATTGCTCACACAATGCAAATGTGTCATTATCATTCTCAGTGTCGTAGGCATTTTCTTTATTAGAGGTCTCTCCACGGGCTCATTATACTAATGCTATGCTGCCCCACTCTGTCCACTAGTCTTTCAATTAAAACATACCACGCGGAAAATATTTTTGTCTCTTATTATTACATCTGTAAGACAATTGACAGGTCTGCAGTTATAGACTCCACAGAGTAGTATATTTAATGGTAGGTAGGTACTGTTTCTCGCATTCTATTTTGGAATGAGAGATAACTTAGAGACACAGATCTCCAGTGCACTCCCTTGCACGTACCTTACCATTTGCATGTGTCATGTTTATATAATTTAAATAGACAGACTTAGCTTACGGGCAGAGTGAAGTGAGTGAACTACAAAAAATTGACACTTAATGAGGAACTTGCCAACAGCTAAATTTAAAGCACATTCCTCACTTTTATGTACACATGTAGTAACTTATATTAACGCATAATTTACTACTCCTTGATTGTTAGTGCAATATGCACAGGCAATGAAGGCAATTAAGTTTACAATGTTTACAAAGGTATAGCTCTTCAGATTGCACATTTGTGAATTCCGCCGATGTGATGTGAATTCTGTAATTTAGTTATCTGTTCTTAGAAACAAATATTTATTTACGCTTGATAGTTTGATTTGATGAGAATAGATAGAATGGTTGCGAGCGATTAAGTTGAGGTACTTTAGTACAATTACATAAAATTATTCCATTTATGCATTGATATAAGCACTGGGTTGTCATTAGCTAATGTGAAAGAATGAGGAGAAATACGTAATAAACAAATGAGGCTATATCTGGGATGTAATCAATGGGAGAGGGTTTTACAGTCATGTGAAGTGATAGCATCTTTTTATTTCTAATCATCAGTGCAACAGGATCGAGATTCCTGGCTGAATTGCATTTCAGTGATTCTTCAGATAATTCTTGCAAAAACATAACTAATAATTACAAACAACAAAAAGATGTGTATCTGCTGCAGTAACATACTCACGTGGTGTAATGTCCTGCTAGGGGAGGGATGGAAATGAAAATAAAATGCAGCAATGAAAATCAAAAGTTGAGCAAAGCAATTATCTTGGAAGGAATTGCCATTATTGTGTCGTTACTAGGTGAGTGAGGCAAGTAAAGGAAGAGAAAAAACCGTTGCTTGGATGCTTTTTTTATGCTTTTCTGCAAGCACGAATACCTATAGAATAGCACAAAGGAATTGTAAGGAAAAGTGTTATATCCAACCAACGGGCATGCAAATGGAAGACTTTTTTGATGACACGAATAGATTGTATTGTTTTGTCTGCCCAAACTGTCGCTATCCCTCTAATTATACCCACGCTCTTTTATATCGAACCTATAACTGTAATGCATATGTCTTATATTCTACACGCACTTAACAATACATAATGCATGCAGTGCAACAATTCCGCTATAAATACGTGTGCTTAGCATTAGACATGCTCTTTATTTGCGTAAGTATATGCATATCAATATGTATTATTAGTACTTGGCAAATCTATAACTTAAGAGCAGATAAGAGTCTGAGTCATTTAATTCTGCAATTGGATTTTCATGTACTTCTTTGTTTTGATCATCTTGGATTGAGATTTGATTGGAAAGAGTTTTGTTTGGTAATGTCGATCGCCCACCTCGCCAGTTTTGACTTGACCGTCTAATTGCATCCTTCTGGATCCATCCCACAAATCCCATCATAGATTCTATTGGTAGCAGGTTGATTTGTATAAATCTTCAGAGAATTGGCCTGCAAAAGGTTTTCTATCGACGATACTGATTCTTTCTGTTTTATAGAGGCGATGAAAAATTAAGCAACTGCACAAATGTAGGTAAGTCACAAACAGCGTATTGTTACACTGTTTTAACTCACGCATATAACCCCATTAAGTTCACCGGGGTGAATTATTGTTTCATCCTTTTTTATGGGAAAAATTATGAGTTCACCCATAGGGGAGGGTGAACTATTAAGAGTGTAGATGCCATGTATTTAATTATTATTTCAAGTGCCTTGTAAACGTAAAAAAAGGGGGGGGGCGAACTAAATCGGGTAATACGGTATGTGGCTTGTGTTTCACCGCGTGTAGTTTACTTACTTGACGTGCACTCGCAGTGCCTAAGTGAGTCTTAAAGAATCTTTAAAGTCTTCAATTAGCCTTTATTTTATATGCTTTACACGTATTTGTAAGTAATGGACAACTTCAGTCACCCTGAGCCCTGAGTTATACAAATATACCTACCGTTGGTACAGACAAAACCTTTTCCAGGTCAATTCTCGGAAAAGATTAGCAAAGGATTATATTCATTCACCTATGCCCATTCTATTGCACTGCATTGATTTGATTCATTTGAATTTCTGTTGTTTATCTATGCCATGCATCTGGCTGTCTGTTTTATTCTTTTGAATTGAATGCCCTATTATGCTAACAATCTTACGTATCACTAGCTACAAAATATTCCTCAAAACGGGGACGGCATGTCGTTCCCGTTGCCATTTCATTCCCTTTAGCAACTTGGTTAGTGGCAGATGTAGCATATCACTAACTGACTGCATCTATAATCTCAAAATCAGAGCAAAGTCAGAACTGCGTACGATTAGTTAGTCGTTAGGCAGTTGAATGTAATAGAAATCAAAAGTGCGTTAAATGGAGGAGTT
>JABASH010002971.1:0-18077 GCA_019776445.1 Tomocerus maximus | reverse complement strand
CATGTGATTGATTCATCGTCAAATCTGATAGATGAAGATGTTCCAGATGTGGCCTTTCAGTTGAGCCAAGAGGAATATGAAAAGAAAGAAGGTTTGTAAAGCTTTTAAAATATGACAACTATTTAAATGGTTTCCTAAAGCTTAGTATTTAATTTTAAGCATAGCTTCGAATAACTTATAAACGTTTAACAGCAAATAAGAAATCCATTATGGATGACGATATGATAGCTTACTGATAGTCCAAGAAAGGCAGAAAGTGCAAAGGGCATTTCTAAGTATCAACGTTCTTTTTTTTCAAAATGCCAAATAGTAGTATTTGAATTAATGTGAAGTAACTCTAGATAGGACTTTTATCGAATTTTGTTTTATGTGCACAACTTTATGTGCACATGAGTGTACAAAGTTTAGAAGTGGGATGGGAGATGGTAATGTAAAGAACACAATTATTTCAGGCCAATAGTTATTTTCTACCATTTCCTTTTCAAAATAGAAATTTTACTCTAAATAAGATACAGTTCATATTCTAAATAGTTCTGTATGTAACAGTGATGGGATATTAAAATTGTTTTCAGAATCAATGCGTCAATTTCTTATGAAAAATAAGTTAGGAAAGTACGATGAAGAGAAAATTCAGCGAAAGCAAGAAGATGAAGTAAATGAAGAAAAGTTATCAAATTCCATTAAAGTTGGGGATCGTTGTGAAGTAAGGACCATAGGAAATCCTACTAGACGTGCTGAGATCAAATTCGTTGGGAAAGTTCATTTCAAGGACGGCATTTGGGTTGGCGTGCAATATGATGAACCCCTTGGTAAAAATGACGGAACAAAAGATGACAAAAGGTATTTTGAGTGCAAGCCTAAATATGGTGGCTTTGTTCGACCAAGTAACATCACTGTTGGCGATTTTCCCGAAATTGACGAATTGGACGAAATCTAAGTTTTATGGATGAGGCAACTGGAAATATTACATTTATTTCTCATATCTGTGGTGGACAGGAAGCTATTTTACTAATTACTATCTTACATGCTCTTATATATACGTATACACGTATTTCGTGCTATTGGAGCTTTGTCCATCTTTATTTTGTTGATAAAACAATTCCATTACACTACACTGATAAATATTTTAATGATGCACACCAGTTTGTATTTGCAATTCAAGACTTGATGCTTAAATAGGTATGTCATATTTTACTATATGTATACTCAGTACTCACTATGTAAGCCGTGATAAACGAATTAACTAACTAGACTTATATCTATATTGCTACTGTTGTAGATATCAGTCGTGTCATGATGTAATGCACTAAGTGTATGCAAAATTCCAAGAAATAAAATTATTGATGTTTGCTTAACCCATTTTTGTTAGTTAACTCGTAGAAATGATTTTTTAATTGACGGTTCGTAATCTGCAAAATTATAATCTTTTATTTGATAACAATAACATTAAGCATTTCGTTATATGGTAAATGTTTCGAACATAATGGAGACTACTGGTATTACATACTTAAAGGTGTAAGGTTCCTAGAAAGCCAGAGTAGCACAAAATGTGGATAAGATATGCACGCTAGTCTTTGGAGTACAGGTAAGAAGTTTTAGTTTATTTATTTGGTATACGGTACAATTTACGATACTCCTCGTCCATTTCTTAGTGTAGGAGTTAACAATTAGGGCAGCGACCGCCAGCCATTCTACTTCGGTCGAAAACAACATTTTTACCGTTTTCTATTCTATGGATTATTAATGTTACCCATACACAATTTGTAGTAGGTATGTATGATGAAATGCATGCAATCCTGCTTTGACATTTGACAGTATTCTCTAGCTCCCTTCCGCGTTTCTCTTTTGTTTGCCTCTTAGGCCTTGTCCATATCCCGGCAACGGTATTGACTGATTCCATCGACTATGCTCTTCGGCCGATGGGGAGTTTTACTTTTACTCTTTTTGGCTTCACGAATTGGGTCTGTTTTTTAACATTGAAATGCTAGTGCATGTGTATAGTGTCGAATGTGCGTCTTTACACGCTATTGCTTTTATAACAAAAGTGTAGGCCCCAACCCACAGTCCCATCAGACCAGTCATAAATATGCCGAAAATAAAATCGGGTCGATTCGATTCTCTATACATTTATGCAGCACAACCAACTGACGTCTTTCGTGATTTGTGACAGTGATCCTGGATCACCGAAGGAACAATTATTAAGAATAAGAATCTGTCTCAATATTTTTATACACTATTATTTTCTACCTTTTTCTTACGTGATACTATATAAACGATCAGCGACCCGAAAGTATTTCTATTAAAAGACGGAAGCAAAACCGGAGAAATACACAACATTTCCTTTATTGCATTCAAGTTTGTTTCCTATATAATAGTAATGGTTATAGTTATGCGATGCCTCTATCAAAAATTCCAAGTTTCAAGACACCCAGACCTCCAAAGTACTGGAGAGTCTACCTAGCTTCCTACACATTATTTGGTCGTCAACTTTTCTTTCCGTCTTAGGTAAGTAAAAAACATGGAATCACATTACTTCTTACTTAAGTTTTTCCTTGGCAGAAGAACATTTTCTGCTAAAGAATTTCTTTCAGAAAATTATTGCAATAGAAGTGCAGACAACAATTTCCAACATAATAAGAACATTATTTATAACTTATTGATCATTCTTACCAAAATTCTTTATTTCTTCTGCAGTACAGTATAGCGAAACTAAACTTTTACATACAAGCTATACGATGTATCACTTACGTCATAATTAATATACATAGACTGTATGCATATTTAATAATCTACAATCTCATCTAAAGTATGCAATAAAAAACCAATAAACAGCTACCTGTAGTAACTATAAGTAGTAACTGGAACTGGAAGTGGCACGTAGGTAGGTCGTAGGTGTTTGTACTGTGGAATAGAAATCTGTAGTAGGTACTGCTAAAAGCGATTTCCAATAATCAAGTCTGGTAAAAGTCTAACAAGACAGCTAGTCGTGCTGTGAAAGCCAGTGAGTAAAGTAAACCAAGTTAGTGCAAATTATTTAGTGGAAAACAGGAAAATACAGAAGTTACATTCTCTAGGAGTTCAACTTCCTGTTCATCGTAATCGTAATTAAGTCTAAACTTCCAGAAAAATTGAGATAACTTAAGTGCATACATTGACAAGCATTTAGGTTTCACTTCTTTCACTGTTTAATTATTTAACTACCTATGTACCTTTAAGAAGGCGACTTGCAGTTTGTACTTCAGTCAATAGTGGACGATTGCCTGGGGCAGACGTTGACCCCAATCCCTATTGTCATCCCTGCCTTCTGCAGTCGGAATCTTATTACATAAATTCATTTGGTTTTTATAAGTGTAACATAGCAAGCACTGTGACATTTTCGTTGACATATTTGTTTAAACATTTTATGTTAGGCAAAAGGGCAAAACTATTATTTTGCCATTCACCATTCTGACAGAAATTACAGAAGTAATTCGATATAATTCATTAGTACGTGATAAAACGTCCGATTTATGAAAGTGAAAGAAGCTTTTCCTTTCAATTCCATTCTGACAACAAAATCGTCAATGTTCACCCGACTTCTGCCACATTACTTCTATTAGTACATTAAATACGACTTAAAGTAAATGCTACTTCATTGGGATTGGGATACCTTGCAAATCAGGCATACAGGTGAAAATAATTTATTACTGTTTACGATAGAATTGTACTTTTAAAGATGTAGTTCTCCACTCCACACTACTACTGCAGTCTTTTACGCATAGTATGTGCATATTCATTGATTTTTTCAGTCTACAGACTTATAGAGGCTTAAGGTTGAAACTTGGCATTTTATAGTGAACAAAGGGGGGAAAGCAATTATTTTAGAAAATTGATTTTCTTATGAGAAATAAAAATTCCAATTTCGAAATGTGAAGTGAAAGTCAATATGTGTGTATTATTGAATATACCTTTTCCTGTCCAAGTCCCAGATATTTTTAATACAACACATAGATTCTAAATGTACTATATCTGTACTGTACTACTGTCTGTATAAGTATAGGCAGTATATATAGGTTATGCACATAATATATAAAAACATCAATATAATATTATTGGACTTTAGTAGGGAGGGACGAGTTATTATTATTCATGCTAAAGTTAATTGAGATTATGAATGATTTGATGATTGTGTGCTGCAAACAGAAGCAAAGCAAAAAACAAAGCATGGAAAACTACAAAAGGATTTCAGATATTGAACTATCATATTGGAAGCTTAAATGCTTGATTAATTTTGCACATTTACTATGTGGAAATCCTACATCCCCAATCATAGTACCTCCAAAACATTCTCAATCGATTCCATTTCAATGATTAGTTTCCTAAATAATCATCTATTCATATCACCAGGATAGATTAATTGGTATAGCAAATGGGTATAGCATGTAAATTAATAAATATCGTTTCATGCATGAGATTGTTTTCAATTTGCAAGTCACCTCATACTGTTATCCAATATTCCTATTCGTGTAGGTACCTACATAAGTAGCTATTGTAGGTAAGGTATACATTATATTTAGACTTTCATTATCAATTTAAATACCTTCACTCACAGTAGCCAGAGAGTAGCATGTATTTAATTACCTATTACTTCCAATTCCAATTATCAACCTTTCAATTGATATAGCGCCATATAATACAAGGACTCCACTCCTTTTGTCAGATGGTGGAAAGTGATCCGACCAGACATGATATAATTGGAAGTGCATTACCATGATTGAATGAAAAAGCAATACACTACACCATCATATTATTTGTATTGGTGGGAGGTAATAATATTTTATCGTCATAATAATATTATGTATTTAGGCGCATGGTGCACGCTTAGGCATAGGTACCCATGAAACTTAAATGACATTTTGAATATAAGTAGAGCATGATACGTCAGAAAATAAATGTTAGTACATCTGCATTGCATAGAGATTAGGGATAGTTCAGTGTATCTGCATTCATTAGAATATACGACGATGAGTTTGATAAGCAGGGATACTACATGAACAAATGATGTGTCATTTTGAATGTCATAGAATAATGAACGCTGAAACATTTTTTTAGGAAAATTACTGCACTATATTATGCATATCAAGTGTCATGTGATCTAGTAGGTATATTAGTACATGTATAAAATTACACAGACACACTGAAAACTGAAGCTCGTGAATATGACTTTGGGAATCCCATTATTGACATCAGCCAATTAATTCATATATACCAATTTCCATTGACACTATTTATTAGCATGATGTAATTTATATAGATTTCCAACGTGTATTCAGAGATGCCTACTAGGTACTTGTGTGATCATTGATAACTAGTAATTATAATAAATACTGCATAATAGTAGGCAAATTAATATTGCGATTGCAATTAACGCACAGCCGTAGTAGTACAGCCACTGCCATGTAACAAATCTCCTATAATTAACCGAGAATTGTTTTGGGTAGCTGCTCTTTCTGTCAGTTAACACGTTAATTTATGCCACAATTACCACATTTTTCATTATGAAGTAATTTAATGTGGCTGTGTGCATGCGGTACATTTTACATTTACACTGTATGTGTGGACGTGTGAGTATTGAACTTATTTTTGCTTCAGTTCTCCAGTAAAGAAAAGAACCGTGTACGCATACAAGTATCCACAGTCTGTCCATAAATCGACAAGTTTAAATATACGACTTGTACTTGACTGTGATAAGTACTTCAAAACTTGAGGCATATCATAACTATTTATAGAGCTGTCGTAGCCGTGCGTGTTATGTGAAGGTAGGTATAGTATAATTAACGATAATCTTCATTTATACGGCCAGTCTACATAATCGTAAGAAATAGCATCACTTAACGTATTAGTAGCATTTGTACAGTCGAGAATTGTGCTAAAATATTAGCTAAAAACTTATTAGTGCTAAGCAGATGTGTTAAAGGAGACTGTAAAAGTACGTATTGTGAACCCAGTAATCAGCATTAGTGTATTATTCTTCCAAATGACAGTGTTAACTTACAGCACGTAAATAGCTTGAGTTAATAGATATCTATTGTGCGTAGCATTGAAAAGAAACCTTTCGACAAGATTGAAAAGTCATTCATTTTGTCATAGAAGTCTGACTGAGCCATACCAAAAGGAGAGAGACCATCTTTAGCTTCTAAGACAAACTTTCCATCTTAACGGACTGTAAGCAAGTAAGTCTAAAGAGCATTATTAATATTATTTACGTCTTAGATATAGCAACTTACATGCATAGTAGCAACTTTGAAGTTGCAGACCTGAAAAAACGCTAGCCAAACCTTGAAATGCAGACAGATGGAAAAATTGACAGCTTAAAAATACCTTTTCATTTTCTTAAAGGGCTTATCACTCACAATTAGGATTTAAATGTGATTTAGCTAATGATCTGTCTTGGCGATTGTTGTTGACCTATCAGCGAACTATGAAATTAAGCTTATCATTACATAGACAGGGATCGTGCCAGTAAAATATAATCCTTGTGCCAGCAAGTTGGAAGGGAACAAATATCACTCAATTACATTTCATTCCATGCTATGTGCTGGTTGGTATGTATGTACAATAAGTATAAACAACTATTGGGTTTAGTTAATGGTACTATTAAGAATGATTTTACTATTGAAAGGATTCCATAATGATTGTTTATAATGAAAATTGCTATATTAGTAAGTATTATGTATGTGAATTGATTTTTTGTGGTTAAACTAATGTGAAAGCCCACCAAAGATGTCTAGGTTTGCAACAGAAGTACATAATATATTACCACAGTTGTAAACTTCAATATAACAAAACAATTTGTAACACAGTACATTTGTATACTATTTATATACTATGTAGCAAGTAACAATAGTCCAACAGAAACTTTACACAATAATATAGTAAGTAATCTTCATTAATGAATAATGAGCTATTAATGGTTGAAAGTACAGCATGAATCTATTTAAACTAAACTAAATTATGTGATAATGTAAAGTTAATAAAAAGCCAGCTCAACTTTATACATCACTTAATACATCACTTAATTTCATGTGTCAGTTAGATAGTTAGATGTATCATTTAGTTATTTAATTTACACGAAGACCAAGGTTGATCATTTAAAGGTCCGCCCAAGGCCTAAAGTGTGGTAATAATCATTTAATGAGATATGTATTCTCTAAAGGTCCCATTTAATCACAATGAAAATAATTTACGTTCAATTGATGCGGAGAAAGCTTAAGCAAATGCATTAAAATTGTGATACACGATACACTAACAAAATAGTTACAATCATTGTGCAGTATTAATTTACAGTAGTGTGGGTATTAGTGAGAAAATTAAAATTTTGAAGTTGAGTTGAAATATGAAGCACGAGGGATTCTTATATTGGATCATTGTGTACGATGAATTAATCCTGTTAATGCGACACCCTGCTCATTCAGCCTTTACAATGGTAATCCTTTTGTCCCCAATACACCCATTGCCCGTATGATTTCAGTGGAACTTGGGACATTAACTGCATCTCTGCTGTTCATCCATGTGCTCATCGGGGCTGATAAAATTCCTCATTTTGCTATCACTTATTTGCATTGCAGTGATTCACCTGGACACAAGTTTTGTGAACAGTTAGGCCGTACTAGGACAAACTTCCATTAAGTGTGTATTAGAATGTAGCAAATGCATCAATATCAAATATTAATTGCATTTATCTCCAAATATTTATCAACCATTGGGTGTATGAGCAAAACTGGAGTTGGATTGTGTGAAAATGTGCAAACTAATTTAGTTATATATCACCGTTAGTTTTCACAATTCAATTATTCACGTTCACGAATTGAATATGTTATAAATATTTTGTTTTCGTTGGGTCTATGTAGTTTTGATTTACCATTGAGGATCATTTGATTAAATAATAGGCTCCTATATCCTATAAACAAACATTACATGGCAAACCCGAACCGATAAGCGATGCATAGAGAGCTTTGTTGTTGTGCATTAACATTAAATAACAATAAATGTATACGGTCTAAATATATGTGAACCATTAGCAAATAGGTCGTCTTAATTTAATATACAAGTGCTGTGAGTGGAATAATAGAATGATACTTATTGGCTTAAGGTTCGATATTGTCTTTAACAACTGTCTACATGCAGACGCAAACGTAAGTATTTATGAATAATAAAACGAAAACACAATTGACTTGACATGCTTTACTTAGCCATTTAAGTCACTAATCGTAAGTAAAACAACAACAATACATACTAAACAAAACCACAGTAATTTTTGCAATTGATAGCCTTAACCTTTTCTTGAATTTCATTTGCTGTTTCCGTTAAATCAAACAACTGACCTAACTAAGCCTATTGAATTGTTCAATTTTCTGTTGTGCACACAGATAGAATTCTGAAAAAGGCCGATGTTATGATTTCCCCATTTTCCGACTTGTTATCCATAGAAATCGAAGGAAAAACATTGTTAAATTACATAAGTAGTGGTTATATAACTAGACTTCCTCATTCACAGTCAGTTCAACAGACAATAAATGAGCACTTCTCGTTAAGACTACTTGATTTATTTTATCGTCTGCCTGTGCGATGGGGCGATATGATTATAATTCTGTTTAGTACCGTATAAACAGCTTGCTCCAACTTCATAATCAGTTTGTACTGTAAAGAATACCGACAGATTGACTTATCTTCTTTCAAACAGCTCTTTACTGTTTGAGATCAACAAAAATTGGAATATAGAGCATTCTAATTTTTACTGCCTTTTTACAAATACTGTTGTGATTCTAAACGTTCGTAATTAACATTAATGGCGAATCAACTCACAAGCAAGATGTCTAAAGCTTAGTTGAAATTGAAATCTAAAATGCACAAATAGTATAGTATATTCAATCACAAAAAAGATTATTTCGGTCATATACTAAACTTAGTCCAGTAAGAAGAGGAATAAATTAATTAGCACAGACTGCAGATAGATTTAGTATGAATTGATATAGGATGCAGTGCGAATGTTACGTTTACATTTAGTATATGTCTTTGAATGAGCTTAAGGAAATTGCAGGACAATGGTGCATACATTTTTACAGAAGCTTACATACTTAATATTATAGCGACATCCGTTGTAACACGTTTGGTTGAGTCACACTCAAATCATGCACTATGCTGTCTTATTATTAAAATTGTATTGTCTGTGTCTGCTTGATCAAAGCTACAGTAAAATGTTGTTGTTTTTGTTTCTTGCAGATTCTGCTACTCAAAATGAATTGTTGGAGTGAGGTGGATGTGCTGGAGTGGTCGGTGTTTAATTGTGAGAAAATCTCGGAGAAATGAGCTAATTACTCCGCCTAAAACAAGAATACTTCAACTCCAAGTCAACTCTACATCGTGATTACTTATTTTGCAGAAAGTACTTGCATTGTAAAATGTTGTAGAAGGTGGGAGTTAGTGTGAGTGACTATTGCACGGTGCGTGCAAAAGGTGAACCCGTAGGATCAACCAAGCGATTACTTCTCCAAGTCGAAAGAGCAACTTACTAAAGGATTAATCAAGGTTTCCGATTTTTATTTTCTTAATAAATTACTAGGTATTCTTTGAATTTTGTCGGTATGATTCATTTTTCGAGTTCATTAACTAATACCTAGAGGGTTTATGATTTTATATCATAACGTAATAAAGATTTATAGCTGACATCATATATTGATACTGTATGCAACGATACTACTAATGTGTTTGAGTGTGGGCAAACGATGAAGCTAGAGCAAAGAAAGAAATTAGCGTCCCTATGTGAATTCATACTCATTGTTACAATTTCAGGCACTGCTGCTTATTTTATGTGTTTGTTGTTGTCTCATGGGGGTAACAATTATGCAAAAAAGTTTGAAGCCAGTATTAAACATCCGGCTTATTCTCACCAGTTTCTTTTGGTATTATGCAATGTATATTAATTATATAGGTACTACCTTCCTGTCTACTACTTTTGTTGACTCATTATACTTATAAGTACGTAAGAAAATGTATAACGACAGGGAAATATAGTTAAAAAACAATAAGTAGGGAAACCTACATAAGATTAATGAACTATGCATGGAAATATTATTAGTTTAAAAAGCTTGTGGCACTATTTTGTTTCCTAATGCAAAATGCCTAGCTATAGCTAAGACGAGTGAAGCTAAGATTGCTGAAATTAGAAAATTGTGGAGAACATTTTTCTTTTGTGTACATTTACATTTATTGTACATATGAACTGGAACTTTGCTTGAGACACAAATTAAATGCTTAACTAAGTAATCATACAAAACCACTTCAGCAGCTATTCGTTTTGATTCCAAAATGGCCTGTCTTAAGAATTGTTACAAGATAGAACTTCTCCCCAACTTTGTCATACCTACATTGGTAATTGGACTACTTAGAGTTGTATTTTCAGAAAAGAAACTGGCTAAAATAAGCTTGGCTAACCTTGGCTATAAACCTTGTTTGTGGTACATGTTCCACATTGAATGTCTTGGCCTGGAATGTCAATGTGAAGGTCTAATTAATATTTTCGTAAGCATTAAATAGTCCAATCAGTTCTCAAAGACATTCCCAACCATCCAATCTAAAGTGAGGCACATTTTAGAGAAAGGGATAGACTATAATCTCAGGAATATGATATATTGCAGTCCATAATTTTAAAGAGTACGTTATCGACAATTTAATCTATTTCTTGGCAGTAATTTGGTAGCACTAATATGATATTAGTGGCAGTATGTAGCATGTATAAACTATGCATGAAAACCAACGGCTTGTGCACTAATTTGTGTCAAGTACAGACATTATGCTATACTGACATTATATTATATTTACAAATAATTTGACCTTGTCTTTATGGTGCACATTTTGATGTAGTAAACAGAAACGGGAGATATAGACATGCTAATAATCGAATTTTGAAGCAATTCACTATACGTACGCACATGAGATTATACGTAGGTAGTTATAATCTACCGAATAAGTGAAGCACAGAGTATTTCATGCATATTTGAACAAATTGTAATACTGACTGCCATAAATGGTTTTTCCAAGTCAGTGAAATGCCCAATCGTAAAATGTAAGTTGTTAATTTGGGCAGAAATTTCAAGTCATACATGCTGTATATAATAGTGCCTATATAGGCACAGATATATGGGCATAAGAATGTGTAATTTATATAATTATCTTGAGATAAATGCATTTAGCGAACGTGCAATATTCTTGCGGAGTGTTTGTAGTAGACATGCACATATTAATGTACTAGCTTAGTTGAACTGTAAGAAATTACTCTTAGTCTATCAGAACTTGAGAATTTCACGGTGTCTGATATTAAAGCAGACTGTGGATGAGACTGAGTGAGCTAACTAAGTACAATAGAGATGTAGGGACCAGTTTGCAGTTTATTATGATTTTTTTGTTGTACCAAGATTAAAGATTGTGTATTTTGTGCTTGCAGATTCTTCGTAGTAACTTAACATTAATGTCGGAAGAGTAATCTACCATATTATTATATCTGACAAGTTATAGGGATATATGAATATGTATTTAGGGATAAAAGTTTACGTATTGTAAGTGCAAAGATAACATCACTACCCGTCTGCATATACCTAGGTTTCCTTTTGCTATGTGCAGTTTGCTTCTATCCGACTATCAAAGCATTCTATGAGCTTGCACTCACGTACATAGTACTTTAAGTGTATTACACGTTATTACCATTCTCTGTTTAAATCCTGAGATTCTTATTAATGTAATAACGTAGGTAGGTGCATGTAGATAGCAAGGCAATAATAACCTGTAAAGTAATGTACTGTAATATAACTTCTAGCATGAGGGGATGGAGACTTTTAAAAGATTTCGTATGATTGCTGCAGAACCGGTAGAGTAAGTAAACGCAATATTATTTATCAGAAGTAAATGTATTTCAATATAACGCTCTGGTTTGGGCTGCCTGGTATCATGCCATTACACTTCTCATTCTGACAGTTTGTCTGTCAATGAACTCAGGCACTGACGAGAATTCGGGAAAATACTTTGCAATACTTATTACAATTTCTTTACTGCATTCGTCTCCATGTACAATAATCATTCATCTCTGTTCCTTGAGATGACTTTGTGATACAAGTTGATAAAGTCAGTGGCTAAAATATACTATAGATACAGTTCGTGAAGGTAACGACGTGTTTTTGTTTTTGACAAAGTCAATTGCCTTGCCGTTACTCAGTTTCATTTCAGAGTTCAAAAGCATAGGGTTAGGAAGTGCGTCCTTATCTTTATAGTGGTGATTTGATTTTCTCTGCAGTCTGTACTCACTTTTCTATGTGAGACCAGTAGAGATGTGCCAAACTTAATGCCTCGCTCACATGCAGGATCACAAAAGGTTGCAACAATATTAAATTAAGAGTTTTAGCACGAAATCCATTGGGGCATTTAAGAAATGAAAATTAAGTACCTATTTGTATTCCAGAGTTTAACATGAAAAATATTATTTTCTTTGCAGATGCTGAAAAAAATATGCACAGGGATCTCCAATATTTGTTCCCTGCAGAACAATTTGATCGAAATGGAGCCCCAGCATCGGAAATGGCGGAGAGTACACGGGTTCGAATTACCACTTCATCCCCAACAAATTTTCGGTTGGGTTTTCATCGCCTTTTTCACGGCATTCACCTATACAATGGTCATTCCGAATTTACCGTCAAAGTATTCCCTGTACCTGTATATAATAACTACGGGGCTGTACGTAGTTCTACTGGCTTTCTACTTGACGGCGACATTATTGGATCCTGGTCATCCTTCAGTTCGGAAAAATCGTGCGAAGAAACCAATTCCGGAATTCGACCGGACGAAGCACTTGCATGTGATTGAAAACGGTCGCTGTCATCTCTGCAATATAACCGTTCTCCACCAAAGGACAAAACATTGTAGTCTGTGCAATAAATGCGTGGATGGTTTCGACCATCACTGTCGTTGGCTCAATCAGTGCATCGGGCGTCGCAACTACTTTTTCTTTTTTGCATCAGTAATTTTCGGTGTTTTAGCCTCCACCTTTATTCTTTCGTGTAGTGTTGCAATAATTGTAAGATTGTGGACAACGGAAATGATCGCCACTCCTCTGCCAACGAAAACGACTGAAAATTTTGGAAACACGACGGTAGATAGTTTTCTTGCGACCACAATCCCCACAACAATTACCAAAAATCTCTTACCAAATATTAATATTAGTAGCAATAGGACTCCCCATAATATGTATCTGGGCAATGGGTCTGAAAAATCACAAAACAGCGACAACAAAACGACAAACAATGAAGACTCTGCAATCTACCTCGACACATCTGATGACGACTTTCCTATTGATAATTTAACTCGTGGAAGTAAAACTGTTATATTTGGCATTATCATCGTTTTACTTCTCATCACCATTGGAATGCTGGGTCATTTGTGTATTTTCCATGTGTACATCTGTGTCAAGGGGTTGACCACCTACGAATATCTGAAACCGCCTCAGATTCCTCAGTCTTCTACTTCTGAGGCTCGGAATGGGAAAAGCGGGAATGGTGCCATTGGAAATGGGAAGGAAAACGAAGGTTATCAAACTGATGGAGCACCCCCCACAGATTTGGAAAGAGAGTCTGAAGAGATTTGGACCACGATGACAGAAATTGATCTCAATGCCCCGGATAACTTTAACACTACAACTCTACCAAGAAACAATGAAAATCATTTTCATGCTAATAATTTAACTCTGTCAAAAAATAAGTACAATATCTCCGAAAAAATTAAAAATGATAAGAACCTTCGTGTCAATGGTGTTCACGACAAAGAGGATGTGCAGGGACAAGATAACAAACGTGTTAGTAAAATCCCTTGTGCTGCTGCCATGTTCTGGAGAAGTAAACGTAAAATTACACAGGATCCGTCCTGATTAGACTTTAGGAGATATTATAAAGGTTATGTAAATAATAACTAATTATGTAATAATGTGGAATAAGACTTTCTCTCTGGAGTAATTGCCAGAAGCATATTTACAATGAAGGATATTGTGATTTGTAAATAATATATGGTTGATATTATAAATGTATATTTGTATAATACTTACTAGGTATATTTCTTTAAGTACTATAACAAGATTAGAGTGCAATTTAATAAATGTATCTGGATAATCTTCTAATACGGTTAATGATAGCAATTTTTAAGTGTTCTTTTCTAATCGCAACCTAATTCGGAAGTAATCTACTTAAAGGGTGGTGAGGGATAAAAATATGGGATTATAATGTTATTTATTTTCTCTACAAAAATGTAATCTTGAAACGGATTGTATGAAGTCATTTTTCATGAAAATGATGCCTACATTTTATGCGTCTGCCATTGCCATAGTCTACACTACACAGTAAAGAAAATTTTCAATTTGTCAGGAATGTCATTCACGACTTAAGTACATTCATGACCAAAGTTTAATAAAGTAATGGTTAATGACCTTGAAAAATGGATGTATTTTAAATTGCACAACGAAATTTTAAATACTAAGTAATACGCAGTAAATGAGAAAACTATACACAACAACCTTGTTTTTATTAATTATTATTTAATTGCAACACAACCCATATGAACACAAGGAAGAAAGAACGAAATGTGACTGCAAAAAGTATTTTGGTGAAACTATCATTGATAAATCAAATATATCTCTAAGGTCGAGCCTTTTATGCTTATATGTATGAATATCATATTACTATATTATCAAATATGTATAAACAGTTGCTACATATAAATAATTGCTCATTACGAAAAGTGAGTTGTGTGCATTATTGTTATCTGTTCTGTAACGAATCAAAGGTATGACATTTGCAATCCTTAAGCAAGTACGAAGTAGCTATTTAAAATTGTGTTCGCAGAAGTGACTCCCTTGCTAAGGAAATGCTGCTAATCTATTGTTATTAAAATGACGATAAATTGCTTAATAACTGATAACGATAACTGCTAAAATACTAAAGTCTCGTAATTACATAATCTTTTATCATGCATGTCACGCCTAAATCACAATATTACTTCAGGGGTTGGAATACCCAGTTTTAACAATAACTTGAGCACATTAAGCTCTTATGTTCCCTGTTTACTAATGTAATTATATTTATCTTGTTTAATTACGACTTGAAACTAGTTTATGATAAGGATGCACTTATATATAAGTACTGAAATTGAAACTTCCGAACGTAAAATAACTAAATGTCATCATTAACCGTTGCCAAAGTTCATAATACACTCTCTGCAACATTTTCATAATCTTATGTGGTTTCATATATGGTACCAATAACAAAATTGCCTAATGCACTTAACGTGAAATAAGCATTCATTGTAATCTATTAGGGTTCGTCCTATTGTATTAGGCTTCGTCTCTTAAAATTATTAACAGTGTCGGAAAGTCCGATCTTTGTGAATTCAAACGAAAATAGCACATTTCCAATTGAAATTAAGCAAACTTTGTCATTGTGTAGATATGGAGTAAGCTAGAGTGTTTATTTCTTTTGATGCGCGAATAACTATAATATTTTACTCATTTTATGTGCTATTGTACAATATAGCGCCAGAAACTATTAATGGTGTCACCAAAAGTGGCTTATTAGTCAATAACAAGTATTAAAGGAAACGGATGTAACCCCGCTGTCCTTTTTAAGTTTGGTATTAACGTATATAGATATTGATATGTGGCTGTAAATTGTAGGGTTGTACAGGTACATAATTAATAATGCTTATGTAAGTATAGTTGTAACTGTAATTTAATTAGTGTATAAATGCCATTAGACTTACAGTGTCTTAGTATATGTATGCATGTAATGGCATTTACACAGAAAGTATGGCAAAATTATGAGATAATTATTAATGTACATATTAAATCTGCATCCTCATAATTTTGTGTTATTGCCCTATCCGTCTAATCTCAATTCTCTACTGTATTAACCAGCAGGCAATGTATATTTCAAAGATTTTAACTGAATAAACTCAATTATTAGTTATAAATTACGATGGGGATTTGTACCAAGTTGATTTTCATCATTCTAATTATTAACCAGCAGGCAATGTATATTTCAAAGATTTTAACTGAATAAACTCAATTATTAGTTATAAATTACGATGGGGATTTGTACCAAGTTGACTTTCATCATTCTAATTAAACCGGTTTATTGACTGGAGTCAAAATAATAGTTTCAACTCTCAAAAATGATGTGCCCATACGATTCCATATTTAGTGTTACTATTAGGATGGAGAAAAACGTAAATTAGATACGTATTGACAAAAGTTAACAAAAATGAGATTGATTTATGAAAATTTGGTTATTGAATTATTGAAACAAATTATTACAAAGTTAAGTATGCTTATGTAGGTAGGTCGAATATTATATTTTATTGTAAGTTGTAATATAATTTCACATTTAGTTATGCATGCAGTTATTGAATTGAGTTTTCTGCTATTTATAACAGTCATAGTTATTCTAAGGCAGTTATGTATTTAATTACAGTAACATTAACTAGCAAGTAAGATATTTTTCTTTTGATTAGATACATATTTGAAGATTAACACATTTCATTTACATTAGTGCTGGTGGACAAAGGGTTAAGGTGCATTATGAAAATGTTTTTTTTCTTCTGAAGTTTAATACATCTATTAGGATAACTTGTCATAAAAAGTGTCACTGCGGATGAGACCGAACTACTCCAGTTGTTTTCACGATCATATACATATAATAACAGTAATAAGTAACTACAGTCATAGTTTCATCATTTCCACTCTAAAAAAATTCCCTGTCGGGAAAATCTCTGAAGAGGTAGTTTCTTCTCTCCTATCTAAGAACCGCCCTAAGAATGCTAAAAGAGTAATTATTACCTGAGGACAATTTAACTCTTTCAGTGCAGCCTTAACATGATTAAGAAGTAGTCACTTTCTGAAGTTATGACTATGACTATAGTTACTTATATTTTATCTTAAATCTAACATTCACAAAAGTAAATAGCATGTAGTAGTTGTAATGTAATGATAACAAGAGACATTTGTCGTATCCAGGACAGAGTCACAGGCAGCAACAGTTTTATAGATTGTGTCAATTAACCAAATAACTTGTAAACACGCAGTTGTACATGTAAACCACATTTGATTGATGTGCATCATGCATCCAACCAACGCAGTCAAGCCAGATAATAAGCCCAGATAACCAACAAGTTGTAACAAGTTTTGAATTATTGACAATGAATGTAGAATTAGAACTATAGTAGAATGTTCTTGATTGCTAAATGATTTCCTCCCATATTATTCTTGCACATGCCCATTTAAATAAGAAGGATACAAGATTTTGGAACATTTCCCCGGACACTGCCTTTGTGAACAGTGAAATACTCTGAGTCTGCATTTTCTTCAACCATGATCATCTGCAAATAATAATAAATGCCATTGAGATAAATGTTCACTAAACACGTAAGGTAAATAAATACTGTAAACAAATTACTTCGTTTGCGAATACGCTAATTTCTTCAGCATTTTTGGCTACATAGTCGTACATCACTTTTGCTTTGAGCTGTATTCCCGATGTGATTCCTTCGTCGGCAGAGTCAATGCTAAACGATTGACTCAGGTTCACACTGTGTAGCGGCATCCTAATCAGTTACACAAAGAATTATACAACCATTTACATATAATTATAAATTAAAATTTGCATTTCATCATTACTGCTCCAGTTCCCGATTCAAATCCAGCATCAGTTGATGGCATCTTGCATAATAAGTCGTTTGAGCCTGAATGAGAGATTTGAGATTTTCAACGTGTCGGTCACGGGCTGCCATAAGAATTTCCAGCTGTACCCGAACTATTTCTGCTTGCTGAGTAAAATCATTTTGTGCTGCGAGAACTTCTCTTTCCGCCTAAGGATTTGCAAACAGAAGCTATGGTAAGTATACATTTACAGTTTAATTTTAATAAGAAAAAAGTTCATGCAATTCCAAATCTGTACCTGCTGAATCATTACTCGGGGGTCCGTGCCATCTTTCTAAAATATAAATAGAAAATA
>JABASH010002970.1:0-18082 GCA_019776445.1 Tomocerus maximus | reverse complement strand
GTAAACATTCACTCAATTAGTAAGGCACAAGACAACTAAGCTAAACCATCTGTCAATCTTGTTCAAAGCCTATTATTTTCCTTAAAGCACTAACTAAACCCAGCACGCGGTTGGCTCATCACCTTTGTCATTACAGGATATCGGCTGTAAAGTAAAACTAATTGCATTATTTGAACATGAAGTAAAGTTGGATGTCAAGTGAGACTGATGCTAAGTTTGCAATATAATGGTTCTTTTATGCTAGCACATATGTTGGTGGATCTTTTTTCGATCTTAGTGCTAGGACGATATGAGATAGAAAGACTGGCGATGGGGAGCGCCAGCGCGAAGAGTGAATGTGCACAATAAGCATAGTAGGAAAAGCAAAAGTCCCGAATTTCTGCAATGCAATACCATGCATGAAATAGCCACGAGAACAGAAGGGGAACACCGCACAGTTCATCCAAGTTGCAGTTTACAACATTCAGAGACACAGGAAGCTAACCAAGCAATGCGGAGTGAAACTAAACCACACTCAAGCCAACGCTCAGGCATTTCAGTAGCAGACGAGCAAACAACGTTGTAGCTGTTCACTTTCCCCCATAAGTCTCTTGAAAGTTGATCGGGAAGAGAAAAGAACCAGTCAGACGGCACAAGTCCACCTTCAGTCGACATTCTTTTCCAGCATTCCATTACATAAGTCCGAAAAGAAAATCCAAATGAACGGGATATACTCAGCGGGCTTTCAACTTTCCTCCAGTCAGCCAAACCCACCAACTTCAGCTTTTCTCTTTTGACTTTCCCCACAACAGAACTTTAGTGACAAAGGGAAAGTTCAGGTAACGAGCAGTAAATATCAATACGGACTTGTGAGTCGTGAAATGAAATACTTTTCAAGTATTGCATGTTGATAGCACCAGCACCGCGACTAGAACAAATGCTACACCCAAACTACAAACAAACGAAATCGAAAGCATTAAACATACTCAAACTTCAACCAGTTTATTACTCCTTACGCAAGACTCTAAAGAGTACTCAGATACTAAAACATCACAATTGAATTCATTAAGTTACCCGTCCTACTTTCTCAGCCACTTCACGTCACGCCATCACTCTTCAAACCAAACTACTCAAAATCAATTTGCAATACCATCCACTGAGTGACATACAAACATTTTCTCAAATATAGTTCATAAAATTACTGAGACTAGAAGAGTGATACTGTGAACTATTTACTTATTTATAATTCAGTACACGTTTCCCACTATATATTAACGAATTAAAGGCTAAATTCTACTTGCGAAACAAACAGAGGGTGAAAACATATTATTTATACACACGCTGACACAGTACCTATTACGCCCACAACTATCTTTTCATCACTCATCGCCTGAAACTGATCTACAAAATTGAACACTTGAGCTGTCATAACTTGTGACATTGTCGAAAACATTGTTCTAGTGCTTTCACGCATTTTAACCCATTTCTGTGCCCCAGTAAATTCAAGGTGGTTTATTCCATTAGAGTGACAAGCGATATCAAACAACAGAGTAGATTTATTTTTTGGGTCTAGTATTCTTAGTGAACTCAAGTAAGTAATCTATACTTAGACGAGGGAATCCGCAGAAGAAGTTTTAAATAAATAAACACTACGAACTATTGTTGACTAATAATTCTTCGCAAAACGACGTAGCGGAGAAATTGTAAACAATAGAACCGAGTTTTTTAATTCGTGACTGGAAATAAACAAACGAAAAGATGCATCCTCTGTGCAATTCTACTACTGGACTGGTTGGGTTAGGTATGGGAGGTAATAGTGGAGAGCGAGCAATGACTTTACCCGGCGGTTCGTCTCATTTCCCCCTAAATACATCTAATCCTTCTCCAGACTTTGACAGTATTACAAATTGCAGCGACTGGCCATCCGACTCAGATTTCGGAAACATGAGTCTGTACGAGGATCCCATATACTATTCCTACCCCTACCGTATTGTTGGCACTCTTTTTCACGGTATCATATTCCTCGTTGGCGTTCTGGGGAATATGATGGTTGTTCTGGTGGTAGCCCGCACGAAAAGTATGCACTCACCTACAAATTGCTATCTCGTAAGTTTAGCAGTGGCAGACTGTATTGTACTAATCGCGTCTATACCACAAGAGCTCATCAGCTACTACTTAGTGGGGAACCAGTGGATATGGGGAGACACGGGCTGTGCTCTCATGATATTCTCCCAAAATCTTGGTATAAATGCATCCTCTCTCAGCCTCACTGCTTTCACTGTTGAAAGGTAATAAATTCTTTTGTTAAGGTTTCCTTTATATTACACAATTAATTCCTATTTGCACAGATACGATACACTATAACTTACCTTGAGTCAGAAATAACACTTTCTCCGGGCAAATTAAATTTCTCTTTTCACACCTAATTATCATTTTAAACTTTCACTCTACTTTCACAACTATACAAAACTAAACGTGAGATAACAGATCCAGTACTATAAATAGAAATTAACGTATGTAGGCGTGAAAAGAGAAATTTCACAAACACGGTGAAAGTGGTATGTTCCGTTTTAAAAATATCTGTCTGTAGTAGCACCAATTTACGGTACGTTAGTTAAATACCTACTATTACCCTAAGACCCTTAGCTAATACCTCTGATCTGATTACTCCAAAGTTAATATCGTTTCTCACAGATAGTCTGCTTGTTAAAGTTGCAATGTAATTAGAATCCCATGGCATTCTATGTTTTCCTTTAATTGTTTCTGTGCCTTTTAGCTAGGGAACATGGCATCTCTCCCTCACAAGTTCTAATTTTAGTACGTACCTATTGCAAGTCACTTGTTATCATGTGACATGAATGAAACCAATATATTTCATTTATGTGCTGTAGTTCTACCACATGTACGGACTAATTATTTTTTCAGGTATATTGCCATCTGTAAACCTTTTCTTGCCCAGACAGTCTGTACTGTGAATCGAGCCAAGAAAATCATTGCCGTAGTCTGGATTTTTGCCGTATTCTATTGCCTTCCATGGCTATTCTTAACATCCACCTTCCCCCTTTATTACAAAGGTTTCTTCGACATTCAGAGTTGTGAGTTCAAATTGTCACGGGAGGCCTACCTGTGGTACTACTTCGCTGACTTGATAGTATTCTACGTCGTACCTTTGCTGCTATCCGTCGTCCTCTACTCGCTAATTGCCCTCATCCTATATCGGAGCCATACGGCAAAATCTTCAAGCAAAACTAATGGACCTCTATCAATTGATTCCACTCGAACTAATGCTGCCAGAGTGCAGGTATGTATCAATCATCCTATATACTAGTCCCATCTCTTTCAACTTTTGCTATACATTTTAATAACAACAAACTTTTCCTTACTTAATTGTAATTGAACACAACAAATAATGTATTACACAAAGAATTGTTTACACAAAGTTTGCGGGACTTGACAAAGTTCATTAATAACATATATATATGGCACTATATAAGAATCAATCTCCCTTCGCTCCAATTACGTAGATGAAAGAAGAAACAGGTATTCGCCTACAGGGCATTATTGGAATAGGAGAGTGTGTTTTCTATAGTAAAAGAAGAAGCAATTTAAATTGAATGAATTATGTATGCACACAATTCTAACATCAAGACAGGTAGTATTCCTATCACATACGATATCAATGGCTCAGAAATGCTCCAAGTATTCATGAATGTGGTCATCAAATGGACTCACCGCACGTGAAAATTTGCTGCTTTAATTTTCCTATGTGGGAATCAGGGGGCACGTTTTTCCGAACGACAACTATTACATCACAATGGGATATTTTATATAGAAATCGTGCTCAATTAAGGTGCACAACACATACACAACTGTCTGCAATAGAGTTATACGTAGCTCTACTTGATTTATGTACATAGTAATGTGTGTGTACATATATAATGTGAACCCTTATAATCACTGTCAATTATTTCTTATGTGCTCTATCTTTATTTATGCATGATCTACTAACTCTTTGCGTTTTGGCCTTTTCGGAATGCAGAAAACACAGGCGTGCCTTTTCAAGCATGGTAAATTAAAATTACAATTAAAATGCAAAGAGCAGAGTTACAGCTGAAATAATCCTTAGCGTCGTTTTTAGTCTCAAGTACTACATTACATACTTGGAAAAATATTTGGTTAAGAAATAGTTGCGATAGTTTAGTAATCATTTATGTAAATACATGAAAATTTTAGATGAAGAAATAGTTATGTTCAGATTGCCTATATTATTTTTGGCCAAAAGTTTGAGTTTCAATTTCAAGTTGTTTAGAAGTTACTTTGGAATTACCGACACGTAATGGCAAATACTAACTGATATTTATGGTATTCTAGACAGACAGAGTTTTCAATCCAGCACTGCTAATAGTTGCTAATTACGACTTAACATATAGTAACTAATAATGAATGACTCTCGTCAATCTAAAGGTACATTCGGTATCTCATTTAGTATTAGTCTGGTTCTATGTCTAGAAACCTCATCAACTATTAATAATATGTCAGAATTGAGTCCTTAATACCCCATTCAAGAGCCTCTCATTTCAGTGGTAGGAGAAAGTTGGAAATGTTTGTGCAGAAAGACATTACATACTTTGCATGGAAGACTTTGATGGAAAGATGTATTAAGGCAGGCAGAGGAAGGAATAATTACGCATAGTAGTACAAGTTCTCAAAGGTTATACAATATAGAAATTCCGAGAAGCTAACTATTAACATTCTTACTCATCTTGCTTACTTACAATTGAAATATGCGCTTTTAGCTACCAAAAAGAGAGTATATAGGTAGTTATTTTACTTGGCAGATTCGCAGCATTAGCCATACTAAAAAAGAAACCACACGAATAACCTTTACATTAATAATTTAGCGGAAGAAACCTATAGAAGTTTCTCTGAGGAAATGACTTGATACGACTACTATGAGCAGTATGCCTTTTCTAAATGTTATTTACCAACTCTCACATTCAAATGAATCACAAGTTTTGCTCTCGTTCTGCAAATACTGTGTGGGCATGCATAGTACGTACGTTTTCCTCATTTATCTTCACATGTAAGTGCAGGATATCTACAGAAAGAATGCAAATATGGATACACTCTCATGTTTGTATTCCTTTTCACGTTTCAAAAACATGAAATTTTACGTTGCCTACACATACATCATTGCTTTGAGCTGTGAGTCGAGTGGTCTATGCTATCTAGCTCTTCTGAACACGAAAACTGAAAAATAGACGTTGAGTGTAGAGTATGACCTTTAAAAGGCAGCCGTCTGTTTTTAAAAAAATTCACTGCACAAAGCCATCAGATGTAGAGATGCTTTGCTGTCTGACGTTTTCGGAAGGAAGGACTCCGAGATATTAGACCATTTATTTTCGTTGTTATATTCAAACATAAGTGTGAAATGAACTATGCTTTCTTTATGCCAAACTTGCTTTTTCTTTGCATACAAATCGATGGTATTCTATTGATGATATGCCGTCCTTCTTCCAGAGTACATACATACCAAATTACCATTTTTTCCATCCTACTACTGTTATTAGATACTAATATACCATCAATCCATTGGATAGTCGCAACAATCTGTATCGTCATCACAAAATACTTGCAATTGCAATAGGACGTTCGCCAGCACATGCTGGTATGATATTGGTACTTATTTTAACATAATATTCCGTCTTAACCACAACTAACTCATCTAACAGTGTAAAGAGTACACTACTGCTTCTCTTAAGCATTTTGGCACACAGGCTGAAAATTTATGTACCTACTATTCATATTAGTTAGAAGTAAGTAGTTCATGTAAAAATTGGCAAGCACAACGTAATGATTACACAGTAAGTACATCTAAGATAATTACCAGGCTGCTTTAGCATTACGAAATATTTATATATTTTTATACATACAACTTGATTTGAGACTAATTTGTGGCATTTTGTGTCAAAGTATACACTTATGACATGATTCCTGAACAATGCGAGTGCATGGTACCTTAGGTTTTCTTCGCGATTATTCATTTGTATATTGAACAATTGATATTTAGGTAATGTATGGATATCTTAAGTGTTATTTCTACGATATGAAAATATAGAACGCTATTGCTTAAGAACTTAGATTTCTGTCGGTTGTTGTAGGATTAACTGATTGAAACAATAATCTGTTAAGAGGCTGTCGTCTTCTTGAGTGCAGGATAGCGCAGGTTTGCTTAATAGCTAGAAACAGCTAACATAAATGGGAATTTGGATATATAGAAACTGCCACTCCTATAATCTCAATTTTTTTGTAAGCCAAAGGTGGATCGAGGAAAATCCTTTTAAAAGTCGGAAAGAGCTCCTAATTCTTTCACTTAATGTAAACTTGGCTGACTTATTACATCCACGACTGAATAAAGAGTTCAACAATACCTTATATCTTTATCAACTTGAGAAGTTCTCTTTCATAAGCAAATTGCATTTTATCTTAAAAAGATGCTGCTGCGGAATAGGCACTAGAGTGGAAGACTTTCTCCTCTTTGTAAGTGCAATTTATTCTCTGCCTTTATACATACAAATTACAGTTTTGTATGTACATACCTAAAAAGATAAAGAATATGTTACATGATAAATATTGATTTACCTTTAGCAATGGCTTATGCATTTTACATGATCAACTTTTTTAAACGAACTGTATTTCATCTTAATGCATTTTCTATCGATTTCCTCGAATAAATGATGATTAAGACTACAGATAGAAAAAAGTTACATGCAAACTGGAGATAGTAATGTTATTTAAAAAAAGGAATATCTTACCGAAGCTGTTGCAAACATGGAAGCCATACTGGTGATGTAAGTTTTTTTGAGGAAAGGCAACATCTTTTTGTACGAACAGATAACTGACACACATACAACTTCCTACAAAGCTACACACACGGAATATAGCATGGAGTTGAACAACACTGAATCAAGGATGCAATTATTGTAGAGATGTTAAAACTGTTATTGAGAGGTTCTCGTCTAGACGATCTCTTGAATCTGCAACGTCACTACATATTGGGGCTGCATAAACGTTTATATTACAAGTCCAGTCCGGAGGTATTTGGACAAAGAAATAAAATATCTGAAAGTTAAAGTTACAGATAGTGCTTCTTTCAATTCAAATTCAAATTCAGCCATTTTGTTTACATCAAAAGTACAATACCGATTTGCGAACATTATTTACATCTTTAGACTACAAACATTAAAGTATGGAATAATATCGTGTCACAACTATCTGTATTCTGTATGGTATATAGCTGCTACCAAGAACAATGTGCCTGCGAGTGTAGCGAGCAATAAAAGGTACATTAAATATCTTTAGTTTTAGTCTGACGTTCGGGAGATGTTCTATGCATAATAATATATTCTATTCCAAGAAAAGTTATTATAGGTAATTAACAAAATTCATTCCAACTTCTACCATCTCGGCTGTTAGGTGTTGTGCTGTTGTCGTTGCATTTAAGAAACATGTCCGTTAAAGAAATCCTTGAAGGGGTATCTAATCAAAAGTTTAGGAAATCGTGACTCGTACTGAAAGTAAATCGCCCAAGTACACTCATCACGTAACCCAATGAGATTGAGTATTAGGTTCTGAATCTGATTCCTAATTCTTAATCCTACCCTACTTAACTATGTCAGTCTCATTTGTTAGTACTTCATAAATTAAAGCTGAGATGGTGTGATTGGTAATTGCAAATGACGTATTAAAGATTTATTGTTGTTCAATTTTGATTACAGATTACGGAATTTCGAAAATGTCGACACGTAATTTGTAATTACCAATTGCCTCTTCTTCAAAACTTGGAATAACCACTTTCAATGCATTAAAAATGCAGAGATTTCCGTGTACACATAATAGGTACAAATACAATAGTAATTTGTTATTGGTAATTTAATTTCTAATTTCTAAAATTGAGAAAGTAACTTTCTCAATTACCAACAAACAAAGTAAATAATTTGCAATTCATTTACTTTTCAATGTAATTTGCCATCCTTAAATTAAGGTACTGACTCCATGCATCACAGCACATTTCTTAGGATATACTTCTTTCTAGCAGATCTTACTAATCCATACAATATGGTATGCGTTCTTTGTCGTCAGAGAACATTATGATTCAAAGCAGATTGTGGGAAGCAAATTCAGTGGAAGACAGCGAGTTGTAAGAAACATGCAAGGCTTCATCGCAATTTATTTTTTCGCCATAATATGTAGGAGCTTTTTATTACATTCGTTTCTCACACTGCATAATGTGGTAGCTCGTTGGAAAAGAGATTTCAAAGAAATTAGATATTACTGTTAGGTTTTAGTATTCCTGAAGGTAATAAGTCCGCCATTCTTTTCCTCAATAGGTTCGCTCGTATCTGAGTAATGAATCAAAAATTACATTTTAGATTGCTTAAAATCTGCAATTTTAATGGCTTCCTTTTTCATGAGAGTTTAATAGTCCCCAATTAATTTGATGCCTTGGCTAGATTCCTGATCTGTAAGTAGTACCTGTACCCAGTTCGTTCGCAGTTCATAAAGAATAGATCCTCTATAATATTATTAGTTGCTTATGGCACTGCTAATACATATGGAGGTAAATGTATCTGACATTTTATGAAGTTTCGGTGGACATGAAAGAAAGCAATTACAAAATGCTTATTAAACTTCAGCGAGGAATTTAATTTTGCACGATCATGCTTTAGTCTTAGCCCCTCTCAAAAGTCTAATGATGATAAAATGGTTATTAAGAATTTTCTATCCCCTGAAGTTGATACTTAGATACGCAATACGACAAAAATAGCAGGCTTCTAATGATATGTAATGCACCCAGTTATGTAGAAAGACACTGCAATCTAAATTCTTCTTATATAGTGCCTAAATTGCATTTTAATTCCTTATTTCCAATTAGAAATAACTTTTAGATAGTCACAGTCATGTAAAGATAGTCATGCCTCCGTTGACAATTGATTAACCAACTAAAAATTTGTTAGTGACAAGCAATTATCCAAGAATGGTTTTAAGACATAGTAGGGGAGTAAAAATCATTTTCGAAAATTGCAGATGAGATTTGATCAGGATTATTAGGATGAAGAAGGGGAAAATTTTAGCTCCATTTCCGACGTTGCAACTACTTAAAACAGGATCCTGTTGAATATTTGCATAGTTCTGTCTGTAATGCTATTTCCCGAAGGTTTTCTGCTTCTGTCATTCTTCGTAAGAAATCAAATTTGATAGA
The DNA here is from genome assembly GCA_019776445.1 of Tomocerus maximus. Lineage (NCBI taxonomy): Eukaryota > Metazoa > Arthropoda > Collembola > Entomobryomorpha > Tomoceridae > Tomocerus > Tomocerus maximus. Next base: position 8,841 of record JABASH010002970.1, on the reverse strand, counting down.
CGTATTATAAAGATAGGGATCTAAGTAGATCCCAGCTAACCAAAGAAGTATCTTATGGAGATAAATGATGGAATTTAGCATTTGGGTAGTTTAATTTCTTATGAAAAATCAATAGAGAGAATAGAATAGCTAAGGCGCCTAAATAACGTTTACCCTTCACTCTCAGTCATGTCCTATTTGCACTCCAGCATCATCATCATCACTTCGCTCAACTTTCATCAGATTAAATTTGCAAGTTTCTTCATATCCGACTAGACTGTATGTGTAGTAGTGTTGATATAAAATCGAGGTCGACAAGGCTTGTCTTACTGTAAAGGATGCATGATCAAACACACTGACGTTGAGCAGTTATCTTATCTCCAACTTCATTTTCCATCTTGTTCGTGCACATTACTTTGTGTGATCCATAAGTCAGAGATGCCTACTTTCCACCATTATTGTACTTTTGTATCTGCATGAAATATTTGGTTTCAACACTGAGCCTTGTCTAATCAACAAAATGCTAACTCTTGCTCATTCTACTTGTCACCTTCATTTTCGCTCTACATTCTTATCTGTAAATCTGATTAGTCTGATTCAATTTTCCTTTAGATGTACGTCAAATAAAGCACATTCCATAGTTCAACACTTTTTAATGGACCTACGAAGAGTAAATAAAGGTCTTGTTGGTTACGAAGACGTGTCGAGGAAATGTTCCAACAGATCTCAGTCAGACTTATTGTATTTGAGTCGACTGGCGAATTATTTTAGCGCTAAGTCGTCTGGAAGGATAAAGACAAAGAGCAGTCATGCAAAGCAAACTTATGTGAATACCAGGGAAATTGGGAGAACAAGTAGACACATGCCAACATTTATTATCTGAGATTTTGTCGGGAATAATTCCATTACTAAAATCTACCTTTCATAAGATACTACAAATGTATAGACTGTAATAGAGGAAAATTGCTATTCCCCTACATGTCTATCGGACTATTCATTTGAAACTGACCTATATCATTTACAGTGTACACAATCTCTCTACAAGAATATTTATGTCATATATAATATAAAAACTTGCCATGTCGTAGTAAAAACATCAAAAGAAGAGCAACAGTATCACGTCCATTGTCAGACTTTTCTAAATCGTCAGTATCTTCTCAAATCCCAAAAAAGCACGCCTTATTTCGTCTTACCAGCTTTCTTCACGCTCACATCACGTCGCATTAGACTTTCGCATCCCATTTAAAATTCTCGGCAGCTTACAGGGGTTTAGGAACCATGAGATATCACATGTCGGCAACTTTGGAGACCGGCATCTTGAGATATAGCTGGTGGTAACCTATGTACTAGGTACGTAAAAAGTAACACATCGAATGACTTTCACCATGTTAGCCAAAATTGCACCAAATTTCACAAGTAATTGAGTAAACACAGTAATTCTTCCTACCTTTGGCTACGGGGAAAGTGGGTTACAAACAAAACTTGAAGGAGTAAAATTTTGAAACTAGAATTTTTTGGGAGGAAAGTTGTTAAAAACAGGTTAAATCATTTTTTTGAGAAAGAAATCTAAAATTTACATCAGGGGGCCTAAATATATTTTTTCCTGATTCAATTTCCGTATTAAACGGACCAAAGTCCCTGAGTCCCCCAAAAATGACAATAACAATATCAATTATTACCCAGAAGAAAGATGTTGAAGGAGAAGTTGATGTGTATCACAATGCGGTCTCCAAAGTCATGCACAGTCACTCACAGACGGGCTTTGTGGCTGCAGCAAATGGCAAATAGGTTATGACACATCGTAACTAAAAGCATTTCACGCAGGTATTAAATTTTAGCTTGGAAGTCGAGTTGTGACAACTTAATGTGTGAATTGAATGCTCTGGGTTTATTTGGAAATAAAAGTTTAGGGTTGAAAAAGTTAAAATGGTGAAAATCTGTGTTATGCTAGCTTGGTGAGTTTTTCAGATGACTTAGGGAAGCACAAATGGTAATTATGAGCCCATGGGAAACATAATTTGCATTTGAAAGTAAAGAAGTACTTAGTTAGCTAAAAAATAGTTCACTAAAAAATGCTTTGCACTGATGTGCGATTTCATTTGGTACTGTAAGAGCCTAAGTAACTTTCTGTGTTGGCTTACTTTTCCCTTTCGTAATCCCGACTTGTGTGCAATGCGAGTATTTCCCCTTCAATTAATCAAAAGATGCGTAACTAGATAATAAAGAACGTAAGTGGAAGCATGGAGAAAGTTGTAGTGGAGGCCAAATAAATATGTTCTGCCGCCTGTAGGAAAACAATTATAAATCACTATCAATTTCCAGGAAGTGAAAAACTTTCTCCATTGTTAAGTGCGAGAGTCGTTGTATATTATGTCAGACAACCTACTCCGCCCATATAGAAACTTTTCTCAACTAGCTGTACTATCTCTGGGAGAGTGTCTGTGGATAAGTTGAGTTAAGCTTGAAAATACTTACAAACAAGACTGTCAATTCGCTAAAAATGAGGATTTGCATGCAATTCAACAGATTGAGTTGTAGATATTTTAATTTAATGCGCTTGAAGAAACTTCAGTTCAATTTTCACTTATCTTTTCAATTGAATACTCTTGCTTGACTTAAAGAGTCTAGGCCATGCTCTGTTCACCATAATAATATGACTACTGCGTAGTACTATTTGGTACAAACTCTTCCAGCCGTTTTTCAACAATAATGTTTGCGTGCATAGAGAATCACAAAGGTAGGCTACCTTTTTGGGGTATTTAAATCTCGGATTTCTGTACTCAGTATAAAGTGAAAGTTATTAGAATCCAAATGGTAAACTCACCATCACAATCGTCTACAAACTTTGTTTGTTACGGAATTTTAATCGTAACATACTGAACGCAAACTTGTCTTGACATCCCTGCAGCATTAATCTTGAGTTTAAGACCAAAATAAAATCTTCAAGATGTAAACAAATTACATCGCATTAGCACAAGTTCCTTAGGTAGAAATTTATGCACTGAATTTGCATTCTATTTAACTATAATAAACACACTGAAGTATATGAGTTTTTGTTAAATACCTTACCTCCCAATAACAATCTTTAGCATCTTTCTTACGTTTTTTAAGTAACCATTGCTTAGTTGATACCTCTTTTGGAGATTCGACAAATTAAGCTTTAGTAAAGCTGTCTACATGGTCAATACAGTGCGACACCTACGCGTTTCGTACAATACATTACGCTTTAAAAACATAAGCCTCTTTATAAACTCTATAAGCAAATTTTCAAACTTTCACCATACAAAAATTGGATTAAAATTCTGGTGAAAGTACTAGTGAAAGTTTTATATGGAGTTAGCATAGGAAAAGTGAAGTCTATCTTAACTGCCATAGGGTTTTCGTTTCAGGCATTTTTATCAAATACCTGGGTGAGAACTGAGTACACCTATTAAATTTTACTAGTGTACCCTAAATTTTGGTGAGTCCATTCGATGCAATTGGTTTACTTGAATTTACAGTAGCATACATGGCTGTTAGGTGAAGAATAGATGCTTTAAAAGTTCTGTCGCATCTTGAAGAGCTGACAGTGTCGATTGAAGATCTGTGTTTATGTAGAGAGCTAATGGAAACACGTTTGTATGCAGGTACTTTACATTCATCTTGGGAATCAAATAACATTCAATATAATTTACGTCTTTAGTCCCTGGAAAGTACTCCTCGCCTCGGCACAATTTGGGAGTGAGGGACGCCTTTCATCGCTCCTCTCCTTCCATTTGCTCTATAGAATTAGGCATTCATGTTGCTCAACATTAATGGTTTGCAACACATACTGTGTTGTCCATTGAACAAGAAAAGCAAATAGATATTGGTGGGTAGAGTGAGTAGGAGTAGGAGCAGGAGATCTTGAAATACAAATAAAGTGAAACGAAGTGGAAATCATAAATTCTCAACAAATTGAATACGATTCACTACTATGCTCACTCTACGTAGACATGGCCCACTCTGGAACTCACTTTCGTATCGCTGCCATTGATTCCGATTTCCCGATAACAGTGATAAAGATCCTGTTTCCCTTTTAGTAAGAACACTAGGACTGGGCCACCGACTCGCGTGAGCTATCGAAGTTTACATGCTTTGAATATTGACGTACACAACTGCTCGTAGTTGATATCGGAACCCAATTTATTTTTACTATCAACTGTCAGTGATTGCTCTCCAGTTCACTGATCCAGTCAAGGCAGAAAAATTATGGTGGAAGTAAGTGTCAAGTATTTTCTGCCCATCCATTCGTAAGTCGCAATTTTTTTGGCACAGTGAAAAATTGCTCTGAAGTCGTATAGCCGTCATTCTAAGACGACTAAATACGACTATTTTTGTAGTTCCATTGGGAGTTTGGGACTAAGATTTTGCATTCAGAAAATCTTCATATAATATGAGTCTTGTTATATTTGTGAAACCTTCTGGAAAATTATAGAAATTATTTCCCAAATAATGCTAACACTATGACAGATGTAGTTAATAAAAAATGCACATTTTCTGCTCTATTTAGTACAGAATATTGTAACGAAATATAAGTTACATGTTAATGTATGGTACATATAGGTTTTACAATACGCTTTGCTATGATTCTGTGGAATGGGACCAATATTTAGAAGTCAACATTCAGAATATTGTTTAAAAAAATTGTTAAATTCTTTAATGCAATTAAATGCGATGTTCGCAAATAGTTTTGAATTCTATCCGTAATTGGTTCCACAAATCTACATTTTTAGTTTCACAAGCATTTGAAACATGAATTTCAATACAAACCGGTGTGGTTCAAAAAGAGCCGAATTTTAACCCAAATTCGCAGCAGACTACAAAACTGCTACAATGACAGAGTGCAATAATATCTCAATGCAAAACACTATTAACTTTGCTGAGTGCTAAATAGCTTTATTTTCCTATAGTAGGTGTATGCAGTTGTTTCGACTAAAGATAGAGAAGTGATATTAACTTTTAGTATAAAAATCTGTTGTATAACTCGGGTGCCTAAGTGGCTAGTAGGATGTACATATGTAGGAACCCAATAACCGTGTCAAGATAGTGTATGTTAACCTGCTGGAAGTGTAATATAAAGTAGACGGGAGCTACGGACTCTTAGCAAATAAAGTTCCCGGACAGATTCAAGTTCTTTCTGGCTCTAGCTGAGTGAATTTGGTGTCCTTCTGAAAGAGAGTCCCAATTCCGAGCAACCCAACCGACACAGAGCAGTAAAGAACTCTTTCATTTTCTCCTCCATTCTAAATTCTGCTTTCATATTGCACAAGAATCTAACTGACATACTGCCAAAAAGAGAATGGATGTGATGCCATGTGTTCGCTAGTCACTTGAATCTTTTTTTGCCATACATCCATTTAACCAACCTCATATAATATTCTCTTGCTTTCTTCACTATATTCAGGCATTCTGATTTCCCCTCTACTCTCAAATATAGTAATCCGCATTCCTTACGATATCATCTTTTGCGTCGACCTTCCCCTTATTCAATTTAAGTTGCATTACATGTAGCACCAGCTCTTCGCTATCATTTTTCTGTCTCCCAGTTTTATTACGAACTCTAATCAAAACTTTAGTCTTTAGTAGCTAATACTATAATTACACCCTGAGACTCAACCTTCCCAGATGTCCATCTTCGCACAAAATTACTACTCCTCACCATGTCTTGAAACTTGTGGAAATGGATGAAATATAATAAGCGTCCCAATTTAATCCGCTCAAGACCATCAGCGAGATTAATTTTTTCCATGAATCTCCTAATAATATTAAATTCGTATCAAAATTATTTTTGTAAATAAGACAGATTTGCTATTTCTTATTATTAATTTTTTCCATGAATCTCCTAATAATATTAAATTCGTATCAAAATTATTTTTGTAAATAAGACAGATTTGCTATTTTTTATCTGTAATTAAATGAAGAATTCAAGAGCATCAGCCATTACAGCATAACCGGAGTCATATTATCCTAGTAGGTATATTTTCTACCACGAGACATACCATAGATATAGTAACTATTAAGGTTTGCCATTCTATCCCATCTGGCTGATCCGTTTTCTAAAGATTAGCTGTCTCATCTGAAACTTATTTTCAATTAGAAAAGATCACTTTAGTTCTATCTGAGAACGGACGGATGGAGTACCTATATAGTGATAGTTAATTTATGTTTCTTAGTTAATCCAAAGAAAGAACGTTTATTTTGTACATGGTCGGCATTTCTATAGTCCAGGAGATATTTATCGTTTTTGTGGAAAGGGACCTCGCAATACAATCTTGTATTAGATTGTACCGCTCTTTTACCGTTCCCAATAGGTGAAATGAGGTTTTTGATCTTTATGGGGAAGTCTGTTGGTCATTGGGGATTTTTGACAGAAACTGCAGTACCTTTTACTTTCTTCTTGATTTCACCGGGAATCTTTGTAGTCTATATCTAAGTAAAAAAAATTACATTTATATAAGTTACTATTATATCTGTAATATCAATGGCTTAACCACATAGAGAGATAGCCAGGTCAGGACTAATAATACGTAGTCTAGGTACGTCGACTTTCTCTTTTCAATCACTTATCAGTCTGGCAAGGGTCACGTTTCTCTGCACTCTCTATCTTCCGCGAAACTATTATGTACGTTCGTAAAACCAGACAGAGATTTATATAATCAACAATCGTAATACTAGGGACATTGAATATATAGTGTAATGTAGCAGTACAAATCGAATTATTGCGTACGAAAAGAGAAAGCAGAAGAGCATAATATGCGCAAGAATGAGCCAGGCTTAAAATGCCGTATTTCTATTTACTAAAATCTGATCAGCCCCCGAAAAGTAAATTGATTCTGAGATTCCATTATTTTACTCACAAAATTTCATGGTATTTGAGAGCCGAAAGGCTTTCGTCATTCCATGATAAAATTATCAATAAAGTAACCAGCCAAAGTCCGCTTTGCCAATACCGTCAAAAGCTTATTACGCCAAATCAGTTGCATTCCCATTTTCTTATTACTTCTGTCTCTCAACTGCCAGTTACTGCAGATAGCTTTTAGCTTCCATTTCCTAGCAATACATCCTTCTATATCTTCAAGGAACATTCTTAAAATATTCTCATATTGCTGATTCATTCGCAATAACATGACTTACCGCTTAAAATTATTTCATTTGCCAAAAAGTTTCCAAGAATCTTTATCTTTAGATATCAAAGAACAAATAAGCGTGGGTATCATTGTGCTTTTTTGTCCGCCTACAATCTACTTTGCATGATATTTGTGTCATCACAGTCTATAATATAACAAAGTACACTGGGAAAGAAGTGGTGGAAAGGACCAAATTTGCATAAACGCTGATGCTCTATGAAATGAAATGAGTTTGAAACAAATAAATTCGAGGAAGGAAGAATGGAGCGCGACATAATACACTTTTGTAACACTCATGTCATATTAGGATGTCTAACACACTGGAGAAATATTGAATTCCTTCCGTTTTTATGGACAAAAGTTTACCATTGTTTATTTCTTTGGAGACAATAAATAAAAGGGAAAGCCTGAAGCTCCGCTCCAGTTTAACTTCCTTTTCCTTTGTTGTTATTCCAAAGGGTTAACAGTTAAGCTGCTTTATGTAACTTTCTACTGAATCAAATGTAACAACGACCAGGCTACGTGTACAGAAAAAAATACTAGTTTACTTACGTTGTATAATCTTTGAAACATTTCTCGATACACTGGAAAATTTACTATATAATATAGATATATTATTCAGCATATGTATCTTTATGGACAAGACTCCCTCGTCTATCTCATATATTATTGACATACCATGTTCCTTTATGTATTTTCGTCCGTAAAGGATTTAGCAATCACAAGGGAGCAATATTGGATGTGCTTTTTCACAAAAATGATTTGTTGACATAATTTGTGTGGGTGCCCTGCCATGGGTGCCTAAGGTATTACAGGGCAGGATTATGTACTAATTGTGACTAGGTAGCTAACAACTGAACACAATACAATGTTGTAATAATTTCAATCTTATATTATTATCTAGACATAATCATATGGGCTGGGTATACACTTTTATACTTAACACTATCTACTGATATACATATAGTTTCCTAAATCTTTATTTTATGGTATACTTTTGGGCTTTGATAATGAATCCATAGTTATAAATATGTCTTTGAAAAGTGTATCACAGGATTATATTCTGAGAAATACCCTGTACAACTCGTTTAAATAACAATGCCTAAAGGTTTTTGTTACATAGTTTTAGAACAACTTTCCCTTTCAATACACCACTACTTTTAATCCATCATACCCAATAAAAACATATTGGTCAAATATATGCACTTAAATTGCTAGTAAAATGTCGTCGATCCATATAACCCATGTCTTATAGCTCAAGACAGACATGGTAAACAAAGCTTGAAACTTTGTAACGTCAACTAAGAGGCTTGTCAACATCTGTCATGAAAAAATTGCAACTCTTATTGTTTGCTCAATATGTATGCACCCTTAATACTTAAAGGTAGCCAATGTGTAGGTATTCGCAAAATTAATAATGCTCTATGGGAAATTGCAAAAAAGTTCTTACATTCTTAGCTTTCCTTATATTTTATGAGCTTCCTAAGTTAAGACTTTGTTTTCCAAGTTTCCTATTGTTTAAGCAAAGCCAAAGATAGGCTAACCAGTAATAAGCAAAGTAATTGGAAGCTGTACGCTGGGAAGAAAGAGAAAAATAGCCGTGCACACTTTCTTATCGTAGTTACTTAAATGTGATTGCTACTGCATCTTTCTATTTCCGTGAGCCTTATTGTAAAGTTTGTTATCTGGAAACATATTTCAAACAAATGTGACG
>JABASH010002969.1:0-18092 GCA_019776445.1 Tomocerus maximus | reverse complement strand
GTATTCCGTATTACTTCCCAAGGGAGGGTATTACTTACGTAATATATTATAAATAATTTCCATTTTTATCATTTAATTGTAAGAGGCACATCACTTATAGTAAGCTGCGTATGTAATATGTATAAGTATAAATATAAGTGTTGCGAAATTAAATCGAACATTTCTCGTACCGCTAATGTTACGTAAGTTATTGATGTTTATACCTGGAAATAAGTACCTAACAATGTGTATCGGAATAAAAGTACAAACTAACATAAGTATATACTACATCTACAAGTGAAATAATAATTATTTAGATATCGGCATATTAAGTAGTTGGTCACATCGTCGTGGATAACATTTTTGTCTCATGACTTTCACTATTTAACATGAAATATATTTTCTACCTCTAGTGGCACTAGCACATTTAATTAATTTCAACAATTTTAATTCGATTACAAATTATATTTCACTAAACAATTACATATTTGTAATGATATGCACATCCATTGCCATTGCATTGTCTCACCATGTGCACTATCACAGCAGCGTTAAGAAACTTAACATTTCTAGTATCTGCATATATCTGCATTCTACATCTCTACCAATATCAAACGAATTATAAACATTCCTAAATTCACAATAGACAAAACAAACCGTTATCAGTAATAATATACTTTGCAGTTATTATTTATTACTATAGTTGATGCCTGATACTGATACTACGATCACGACCACGGAAATTATTGAGGCTGTTACAAGCTACGGCTATACGAGTTATAAAATTCTATCCGTAGAATATTTAAAATATGACCATGATCTATAGCCGAATGGCTATAGCTACCAGAAAAGTGCATATTGTGCACACTCTGGCCGTAAACGTATCTCTAGTATTAATTTCTGCTGTCATAAAAAGTGTTTTTAATTGTTAATTTGATCCCTCCCTTACTATCGTATTTAATACAAGATAAATGGCTGGTTTCTCATCCAACTTATTTAGCATATTTAGCACACTATGCTATGCTGTTACAAACAAACCATTTCATAACATCATCATAAGACAACCCATATTCTATAAATATACATTTACACTCAACTGTTAACGAAATAATGATATTTGTGTTAAAATTCTCAAACTGCCGGTAGGTAACGTTAAGTTAAAATAGGATAGTTAATCAGAAAATGCTCCCATCATTTTCTATTAATAAATAGTAGATAAAATATTCTACTTACTTTCCTTCAAACTGGCTACCCCAAACTAGAAGACCAATAATGTAGAATTGCTAATCTATAGTAAACGAATTATACTTATACTTGGTTTGTAGAATAGTACTTCTGTTCTGACTTTTGCTGCAGATGCCGTTTATATAGTACTTATAATATTTTGGTTCACATTTTAAATGCATTTGTAGTCCCTCCCTTCGGTAATTATTATTGCATAGAAAATGGAAATCAAATTGCATAGAACTACAAACAGACTAAAACAATGTGACATCCGAGTCAATAGTGTCGATATCTAAATTAGCAAAATCTCTCTCTCCCAAAGTTAGACTGTCGGTTTCCTTCGGCTCTTGCACACAATCTTTACAGTATTTAGCCAGTTCCAGTTCCATGGTCAATTTTCCAGCTAAAATTCCATTTACCTCTATACGGTTCCAAATAGTGCCCATGAAAATGGCAAAGCACAAAATAAGGAGAAGTAAGACACGAGCGAATGGCATCACATAGTAGATAACCCCACTGAGGTTGAAGGCTGAACAAAGTAACAGCAAGCAAAATGTTATGAAGCTGGAAATGACGTAGAAGTTTTTGCTGAAATGGAGATGCTTCAAAGCTTGGGAGCAGATTTCGATGCATTCGACAAGAGCCTCTTTAGCTGCCGCTTCTGCAGTCTGCGAAGGCATTTCTTTGAAGTCAATGACAGGGGAAGATTTCTCTACTTTTAATCGGACGACGACAGCTTCGTGGTCAGAGTAGCTGAATTGCTGACCGGCCACTCGTTTTGCCCAAGGAACTTCGTAAGATAGCGTTTTCACGTCAACGTTTCTTCCGGATTTATATACAATGTAGTCGATCCGCTTTCCGTAGGGATTTGACTTGAGGAGACTTGATGAGGTGTAGCTATTCTGTGGAGTGTCGATTGTGCATGAATTGGCTTCATCTCTGATTCCATTGGACTTGGCGACTTCAAAAAATGAGTCTCGGAGTTGTGCAGTGTGAACTATGACTCGGTAGGCTAAATCCCCGGGTTCTGTATTAAAGTCACCACCAAATATCACAACATCAGCATGTCTTGAAGTCAAACTGATAAACTGAGCTGTTTGATAGGATTGTATCACTCGGTGAGCTAAATATTCATCATTCACACGATCGTACTCCGCGTGCAAATGGGTCGTGTACAGATTTACCGTTAGACCACGATGTTCGACTTCAACAAGACCGATTCCCTTTCCCCCGAACCAGTCCCCATGTTGAATTTTATGAATGTATCCATTCAGAGCCCATTGGTAGAAAAACGCGGATTTAATCGGCGATTTTGAAAAAATGCAGATACCCGCACCAATGACCCCGCTGTAAAAATAGTGGGAATAAGGAAGCGCTTCTCGGGCTCGCAATTTTATTCGGTTGTAGTCTTCCGTTGTCCATATTTCTTGAAGGAAAACGAAATCATACTTGCCAGAAGCCAATTCATCTGCAATAGCCTTCATCCTTGGGACCCTGTCTTTGGATATACCAGCGATTCCCCAGCAATTGAGTGTCACAACATTAAGCTCGGTTGCCATTTTCATTCTTTGTGGTTTTTTGAGCAGAGTCACTTCTTTACCCCCCGGAGGTTTTAATCGTCTCGATTTAAAATTTTTGGAACTCTTATTGTTTTCGCCTGGAGTGCGGCGTGAGCTTAGACGTTCCTTCACTGACCCTTCTGCAACGAGGTAATAAAAATTGAAAATCAATTATGCAGTCCTGATGAACTCTAATTTTTAGCATCGTAGAAATCTTTAATCAAGACAGAATTTTTAATTTAGGTACCTATTTTGTGAACTTGCTTTGGGATATCCGTAAGGGAAAGGTGTTCGTCAAAATCCAATGGCGATGAGAGAACTAATGTAACAATGTCATGCTCATTGGTCACATCATCACAATCATCATTACTGGTCAATATTCGTGAGATATTTCTAACAATGGTTATACTAGTAGAAGAGAGAGTTCTGTCGTACCCGACAATGTCTTCGTGTACCTTCGAGGCTTGGACTTGCAATTGAAATCTGGACAATGGTTTGGACAGAATACAACCAACAGCGAACAGTACAAAGGTAGAATTTAAAATGGTTCCGGTGCAAATGTACTCTCCGTCATAATTGAGTTGAATTTGGCGTATTGAGAAGAATTTGTTGAACGAATCGTATTGTTGAGCAAGGAGTTCGTTGTTTTCCATATATACTATCAATTAGTTTCTCTCCCAACCAACTCACTTAAAGGCCAAAGGTAGCTGCTGTGCTATGTTGAATCAGAAATTAATTATTGCCGATGTGCTGAAACATATTTATATTTTCACGTATGATAAATTAGTATTTTGTAATATTTATAACCTTTCCGATGGGGTGGGAGCTGTTGATGGCCCGTAAATATTTTTGTATTTTTCTAAAAATGGTTAATTGAAGTTCTATATTAAGTACTTGGTACTAATTAAAAGAAATCGCATAGTTGTTGTTGCTGCTACTTGTTACTAGTTTAGTTGTTACTGCCTTCATCTAGAATTCAGGCCACTACACTGGAAGATGACTCTGAAAAGGAAAGCAAAAATTCAATCAATTAATGTCAACTCAGTGGTTTATATATTTATTGATTACACTTCGTTCGGATTAGATATAATTATACGTTTTGTTTGTGGTTTGTTAACAGACCATAGCTATAGGGTTTCTTCCAATCACTATTATTTGTAAAATTATACATGCATTAAGCAGATAAGCACTAATAATAAATGCAGACCCTGCACCAACTGTACTACACTGAACTGGTATCTCTCTATACAATAAAAATATTTTGTTGTTCCCCAGTCAGTCCAGCCAGATTCCAGATATTAATACATATGAATACCTATTAGTATGAAGAAGGACTTGGTAATAAATGTGCATTAGTATTGTATTTGCATGGCAAGTTAATTAACAGGGCAGAATGTGGATTTCTATTTGTATGTAAAAGTATTTATTTAATCACCTGCACACTGCTGTCACTGCTCAGATCACAGAAAGTCTGTTTTTACGTATACATACTAAAAGTGTCATTGCCCCATTTGTCCCTCGCCTCTGCTCAATAATTAAGGACACATTAAAATGATTTAAATAATATTTATGCAGGTCAGGTACCTTTAACTAATATGTGCTAATATTAAGGTCGTAGGTGTATGGTTAGTCTCCCTATTACTTAGTTGTATATATTAAGTAAATCACGCACATTACAATTAGTCTCTATTTCTGACTATTCTCTGTATAAATATAAATGACAAAGTCTCAAGAGTAGCTCATGTATATGGCTTGGCCTACAGACAGCGAAACAACTATCAGCTGGACTGAACCCTGTGGAAGTCTATTTGGTTAACTAAGTATAATTATACTTACTTTTGTCAAGACTTTAGAAAACTTACATACGTTGTGCACATACATACAAGGTGTAGAGCACGAAGCATATGACTCTGTGCAAGTGTGCACACACAAACTTTCAGTAAGCAGAGCTGCACTTACTTGTTACTTCACTTCTAGTTGCTAGTTTGGTTGGACACTATTATTTCACGGACACACACCTTCACACCTCAATCACATCATAATTATGTATTATCTGTCAATTCTCTGCTAATTCAACTAAAAACATTATTGGAAAACGGCAATAGCCAAAGGAATGAAGAGATTTATGACATGACACTCATAAGGAAGGACTGACTGCTGGAATGGAAATTCGGATTGTTACAATTCGCGCTGAGTGAGTGCAAAGGAAAGTTTCAGGGCGAGGTGCCGGCGGCTGCAGTCGTCGGCACGATTTACTTCCACTACTCACTATTATGTTTACCAAACCAAGCCATACATGCCAAGCCAAATTACTTCACCACTCTCTTCATCTGCAAATAGTGCAAATAACTCATAGACAATTCTACCAGCTCTAGTTTGCAACTACAAATGACAACAACACATTTAGCTTTAGCACAGATTGCGAATATGCAGCTAGAAAAGAGATCTGCCTGCACTGCAGTAGAGATGATGAGTTGGACTTCACTGATAAAAATGTTATCGTATTTTAATGGTGGTTCATTCAGTATGCTCTCTTGCAATCTGCGTATTTACATTATTACACTACAGCATCTACCTCCACCCACTACTAAATTATATTCTTGTATATAGCAAAATCGTTCTCTATATATTATTCCCCGTCCTTCTCCCGACCGAGTAATCATTCCACAATAACATCAATACTAATATATTTATAATGAACGCATACATGATAACTTGAGGTCTGTTCAACTTGGTGACTTTACCTACCACCTCTCCTAAGTAAGTAAGTAAGTAAGTAATTGCTTTATTGTCATTCAAAATTCAGCTCAAAGGTTAATTTGAGCTGTTTTCCATAAGTGGACATCAAATGCTCCTGTAATTTTAACAATTGTGCTACAATGAATGCTATAATATGCTTAATACATGTTATACATATAACTTCGGAAAATATGCTACGCTTTTTAGTACATTACACTCACTGCTCATTTTACAGGTAAAGTTGTCCACGACAGCTACAGAATGAAATAATTGCTCTGCATATACTTTCATTAATTTTGTCATTCTAGATTCAATATTAAATACATATCACCAGACATCACTAATGCTAAATAGTTTATCAGCAATTTCCAATAAGGATCTAACGTGTTTACATATTTATTTCAATGTAAGTTAAAACCTCAAGGTTTTACCAATATTTGTCTTGCCAATATTTGTCTTTAATTTTAACTTGAAATGTTTGTGTAGGATAAGGCCTAATTCTCGCCCTTTAAGACTATCAAGCAACTTTAATTTTATAGATAAATAGGTTACTGGATAGGACTACGGATAATACGAAGTTATACAGATCGGCCTAATTATTTATCCTAGTTATAACAAAAATTACAGGAAAAATTGACGATTGCTTAAAATAAAGGCACTTTTAGTACAATAATGACTCATTCATGAAGGAAAATGCCTCGACGGTCCAGTTTAATTTTATGTGGTTAGATAGTGCAGTGTCCTTTTATCTGTACCAGCTTTATGCGAGTCATTGTAGTTTATATATAAAAGTGTGTATTACATTTTTTTGTATTTAAGAGATTGTTTCTTATATCCAAAGTTTTCCATATCAAGAAAAAGCATATTAATTCACCTAATTCGGGAAGATATAATACATCGATGTGGTTTTGCACACACTAGCTGGTTTGTAGTGGCAGACATATTTTACTACATTTAAATGTGGTTTGGATTTGGTTAGGTTTTCCATATTCCATGTACGCAGGCCTAAGAAGATAGACTATAACTATAACATTCAGTCTTCCTCACTGACAACGACAACACTGGGAAATATTATTTTGGTGTATTTGAATTTTAACTTAGGGTAATCGTTTAGTAAATTGCTGTAATAGACATTTTGTAATTTAGCATGCATATAAAATATTGTGTGTATGTGTAGCAAGCGTGGAAAGTAAGGAGGTCTAGGAAGGATTTCCAAACTACAGAGAACAGCAATATCGGTAGCTATAATACTACAGGTACTTAAGTAGTTAAATAAAACAGAAATCAAAATTATTTTGATTTATTTTAACAACTGTTTATTGTTTAGAGATTACCTACACTTTGACAACAGCGAATACACAAGTGAACTGAGACTGAACAGGAAATATCATAAAACATAAACATTAGCTATAGGCATCAGCGGTTGCGATAAGCGGGTACGTGAAATTTTGTTAGTAAATCACAATGAAGGGGAGTGAAAAGAAGTTTGCAACTGTGAGAGGACAGCAAGGGTCAGTTCATCCGAAAGCTGCTGGACAATCAAAAATGGAGCAGACACAGGCCCAAGTGAACGAGGTCATGGGCATAATGGAAACAAATATGCAACTGATTCTGGAGAGAGATTCAAATCTATCCGAAATGGAACAGAAGTCAAAATCTCTTACCGATTCAGTTTCTGAATTCAATAACACGACAAAAAAAGTGCACCGGAAGTACCAGGGAAAAAACAGAAAGTTAACGATCTATATTGGAGTCATCATTTTGATTCTGTTTCTTATTATTTCAATCTCCATCTTTCTCAAACTTTACTATGCCTAACATAAAAACTGAAATGGCTAAACTTTATCCTTATTTAAGTATCACGGATAGGAATGGGCTTTATGCGAAGGATAAATATATGCATACTTATAAATAGTGGGTTATATATGTATGTGTGATGGATAATAAATATTGTAGTAATGAAAAACGCATTTAAATCGGTATTTAAATATATTGTATAAATTGTTATGGCTGAAAGAGTTGCACTTTTAGTGGAACCCTTCTGCCTTCTGTGTTTATTGCCATAAAATTGTGCATAGAACTTATTAGTAAGTTTTCAATAAATCGGATAGTGCTAATTTCATATTTAGGAACGAAATCGATAACTGCATATCCAGAAAAACTGAATTTACGACAACGATACACGCAATTTTCTTTGTTTGCAGATCTGCGTATAAATTGTCTGGTCCGACTAGTATTTTCAAATAAGTTTTGGAATAGTGTCTTGAATGTTCCATTTCGGTATAAAATTTCAAGCACACAGTATTTACTTGAAATCCAAAAGGTCCTGAAATAGTTCGTATACTCGTCTACATCCACTATCCCAAACTCAGAAAATGCAGAGACCCAAGTCAGAAGCATATATTTGTAATTACCTCGAATGTATCATATAGAATATTATTATGAAATCAACATGTCCGATTTAGTAAAAAGGACTTTTTAATATTTGAGTGTCACTCTGTGAAGGGGTTTTCTTGTTGGTCATTTTTTGTCTTCTGGTCGATTAATTTACCGATAACAGACGGAACAACGGACTTGATTATTACAAAATTAATTACAGACACTACATATAGACGTAATTACAGATATTATTATTATTTATAATACCTATATATTGTATTAAACTAACATTGTGAAACACAGGAACGTAATAACATCATTCTATTGAATAACAATCTACATACCCATATATCAAACGATGTGAATTTATTAGGCAATCAATCCGCCCCATTATCTCCTATTAATTTTACGAAATAAATTCTATGCTATATAGTATATGGGTCTATGTCTTTGGCATATTACCAAAAATGCAGAATTGCGTAGATTTATGAATTTGGTAAATAAAATTATCAAAGTGTATTGAATGTTTGTTGCTTGTCCCAATTTTTAATTGACCATACACCACCACCGGAAATATTACGCCCACTCATAAAGCATACTAAGTACATGAAAAACAGGAAAAACAAGCACCAAAAAGTAGGCTATACGCTTATAATATTATAGACTTGAATAATACTTTGGGAAAAGATGCAGAAAACATTTTTACAGCCGCTCGTTCCGGAGTGTATTTTTTAATAACTACAGAAACTTCACAACCACAGCACTTGAATCGAAGTCGATAGAAATACAGAATGTACTAAAGATGATACTATATAGAATACTAGCACCTAGCACTTACACAAGATATTTAATCAGTAAAATTTGTTAAATTAAAAAGATTTCCTTCAAGTTTAGTATGTATGACATCATATTTATGAATTTCATGATGCATTTATGCAAAAGACCTATTTAGCATAAGCCTGGTTATGATAAGCCAGAGCCAGTCAGTTCTTTTTTGATAAAACTACTATGGTATGGTGGAGATAATAGAAGCGGAAACGAATTTTTATTGCTAAAAAGTGAAATTGCTAAATAGTGAAAGCAAATGATTATTGGTTAAAACCAAATGAAAGGGTTGAAGTAATCTACTTAAGTTTATCAGCGTATTCTTGTTCATCCAAATCAAAATGCCTTTGATTTCCAGAATATGCTGCCGGGTTTTCTGATATTCTCTGAGCAATGTCTTGTTTTAACTCTTCAGCCGAAGCTTCATCTATTGACTTTCCAGTTCCGTAAAAAATATCCTCTCGGTAAATTCTGTCTTTGCGCCGATAAGTACCATGCAGCTTGTCCCAGTACTCGATGTTGAATCCAAAGTTGACATGGAAGTATTGGTGATGGTTATCGTGGAAAATGCAGTCTGGCTGCCACGGCTGCCACCAATGTCTCTTGAAGTTGATCCCCGAGTGATCAATTATCCCATGGTAGTATGTATACATTAGAATTAAGCTGAATCCGGCTGTTGAGTTAAAAAATGAATACAATTGTTACATAATCCTAAATGTTGGTTGAGATGCAGAATAGAGAGCTAATGTTCTGGCGAGTGGCATACCCCAGTGTATTGGAAAGATGAAAATAGGGACGATGAGAAGACATTGCATGAAGATAAACTCAACGGGATGGATGGCTGTAACGGAAAAGGCTGTTGGCTGCTTGTAAGTGTGATGGAGCTTGTGAAAGTTTTTGTAGAGAAATGGAGTGTGAAATATTCTGTGGGCCCAATACGTGAAATAGTCCTGGAATGGAACACAAAAAATAATTTATTCTCGGATATTGGACTTACATGACTTTTCCACAGTAAATATTACTTACATTCCATATGAACACGACAGGAACTTCCAACAATGCCCATACAAGACCATATTCTCCAGCTTGGAAATAAATTTTGGTCCACCCTCCGTTCATTACATAAGTGGACAAAACTGAGGATATTAAGCTACAAACCCCAGCATGATGCATTAAACACAAATCTTTTATTCAGTTTTAAATGTTGGCGTGATTTTCATTGATACCTTCCAAAGATGAGACTAACAGAGCCGACCATGATTTCATGTCGTTCCAGTTCTGGGCTAAGCCAAACCTTGGGCTGACATTTCCAGTCTTCGGGATTGTCTCTTTGTCTCACATAGTAATACCACTGTCCGTGAATAATATAAATAAATTGTAGCTTAAGGTTGGATGTTAGCTTGGCTCACATTCTTTAAATGTGAAAATAAGCAATCGAGACATGGTTTTAAGGATAATTACATTGTGTATCAATAAATGAGCTCCGTTGACTTACATGAAGAAATCCCCCTAGGCCAAAGTACATGATGTAGCTGACAGCAGCGGACCATATAAAAACAGGAGTCCATCCATTAAACCTAATTTTTAACCAGTCTTGAAAGGATTCTATCAATTCGTCAGATTCTTCTTGGTAAGAATCACTCCCTCCCGTTTGCAAATACTTCATTGCGTAGACAGCAAATATCATCCACTCACCTGTTTGCATTTTCCAAACCAAAAACAACTTATTATTTCATTTTTGAAGTATTTTGCTGGTTCTCCCTTCAAAAAATAGACGTACCCCTAGCAGTAATTCCAAGAGTAAACATGGCCAGAGACGCAAGAAAAGACCCAGCGAAAGTCGGAAGACGACTCCAAACTTTTTCTATTTGTTCGTTGTAAGTTTCGCCCCAAAAGAAAATTCTTGAAAAGTACTCCAACACTTTGGAATCATCTTTCTTTGTTGAAGACACTGACTGACCATTCGACTTGTGAATACGCTGTCCATATTTTGGAACTTCGGTTTTTACAGACAACTTTTTTGATCTAGCCAGCCCAGTCCTTGATTTTATTTTTGTTGGATTTGGAGCCATTTTTTATTTGACTAACTTAAGTAATACAGATATGATGCACGTAAAAATTCAAAAAAACAACTTCGCCTAGATCAGAGTTGCAGATCTCTTAAATTGGAGCTCATTCATAGTACCAATATCGATACTTATGGATGATATGTAGTATGACACCAACAAAACTAATGCATCTGCTACTGTCGTTACCTTCTAAATGCAATATGTGTGTTCCTATCTTATACGTGCCTAGCTAAACTGAGTAAATTTGTTTCAAATGTTATCTTTTGTCTTGACTTTTCATAAAAATGTACCGAATTCACGTAGAATAAGTAGCAATAGTAATAGTGGCTGCTTGTATATAAAAGCAAACGTTAAATACTTCCCCTTTTCAAATTGTATCATTGACAGATTAGATAATACTGATGGGAGATATGAAATCAATTGGTTTTTGCGAACAGGTGTTTCAACTTGATCAATCGATGTAAGTTTCTGTCTGTAAAGTAATACACTACAGCACAACCTAGCCAACACTAATCATTGTATTTATTTTAGTTTAAGGCTTATGTAGCCAGAGTTTTAATATCCTTTTGTGTATGTAGTTGTATCAACGGTATATGTACTTATTATGGGAGTCAAACTAATGCTTATGATATGTGACAGATAAACACGCCCGCGGCTTTGCAGCTCTCGGGAATCACAACCCGTGTGGAATGACCGCCTCTAGTTGCGAAAAGTACTAAACTTGGCTAAATTAACTAATGTTTGAACACAGACATCAAGTATTTACAATAAGCACTTGGTCAGAAGTCAGAACAAGTCCATGCTATAGTTTTTAGTAATTAAATATTTATATCTCTACTTACAATCATTAGCCAACTTTTTATCGTTTAGGGCTCGTTGAAAATTATCAGTGTACACGACAGTTGCAAGCGTTAATTCCTAAGGTCTGTAACTCACGTAGCCGGGGATTCTTGTACGGCTGTACTTCACTACATCATTGCGTTTCAAAAGTTCACTATAATATAGTTGTCAGTGTGCCAATAACTCTAACTATTCTCTATTCTGTATGTTCTATGCATCATGTACATGATAAATATATTAGATAGTATGGACACGCTTATCAGTTTACTGTACACGAAATATGCATGCACTGTATGTACGTTTTCATAAAGAGAGTCAAAAGAGGCAGTTGATACTATTCATCAATATAAAAGTGACTTTATTATTACATAAGAGATGAGATAACAGAACGATTTTCTTAATACCTTCAGATCAAAAAGTGACCAAAAGTCAATCATGTCTTCGTAAGTAAAAGTAAGTTTGAGTACATATAAGTACAAAAATTCTGTATCTAAATGTGTCACATTCCCTTTACTATTGTTGAAGGAATTGTCGTAACCGTTATGAAATAAATACACATAGATACATAAGTGCATACTCATATTATGCATACAGATTTTGATCGAAGTACAATTATGGTTCATTCACTCGACTGGTTTACAGCTGATGATCCAGTATATACATCGTTACAAGTTTGGATTTCTGAACTTTAAGTGACTTATCACCCATTCACTCATCTCAATTAATATCATTGCATAATTGTATCTGTATGTTCTGGACTGTGTGATTCAATAAGCTCGCTTCCTAAACGATCCATTCCTATTTTGCCTTTGCTAAAGTGTACATAATATTGATGAGTTAGCATTGATGCCGAAATACCCGGAGAGAATCAGTGTGTGAATGTGATGCAATGATATAATAAGTTGTACTGCTATAGCACTGTCGTATTCGGGTCAATTTGGTGTAAGTAGAATAATCTGGAACGTGTGGACGCTGGAAAGATTCATCAGATGAACTGTCACCCCTACGCTTCTCTGCTATCGATGTATCTAGTAGCAAAAGCATCAAATTACATTGGGGTTCGTGTTCGTGGTACCTCTTAACAGATACCAATTAATAATGCATGATAGAGATACTACATATACATAGGAATGCAAAAATTGAGTATCATTTCCTCTGCACGTAGTAGAGTACTTATCAGTACATTGTTCACTTTGAGTGATACGGCCTTACCCTAGACTCGCCCTATAGAATCTACTATACTATATGACTATATACAGACCGTTCAAAAACTAATAATGAAACTAATAATCACGACGGAATTGGTGGTTTTAAGTACATTCTATCCACGAAACAATAATTTCTGCTGTGTCAAGCATCAATGTTAAATGAGCTTTATCACTGAATCACTGTGCACTTTATATCTGCAGCAACGCATCCAAAGGATGAGTCCTAATTCCAAAGGTATGCAAAAAAGCGCCTTAGACTAAGAATTAGTTGTACTTAAATAACTCCCTGTATAGGACTACTCAACATTATGCCAGTAAGTACTTTCCATCAATACTAATCAATGGCAAGGAGAATGATCGAAGATGTTAGTGACTTCGAGGGGCAATTCCTGTAGTATTGAATGTTGAAAGAAGTCTCAGCCCTCTCCACACATGATATCTGTTTAAAATCAATCTGAGTGTATTACATTTACATGTATTTATTATGTGTCTGCCTCTATGTATTTCCCTTCCTGGCAGCAGCCTAATTCTAATCAAGGCATGAAACCCCGGGTTTTTGTGTTTGTTTTGAGCAAAAACCCCGTGTTTTTCATCCCCTGATTCTAATCCGGTTATACTTTACCAGATTATGTAAATGTTGCTACCTTGGTGGTGTGTAAGTGCTATTGCCGATGTCGATAGTCGATGCACATCTCTATACTACTTGATACTACAGCATACAGATATTTTACCATCCTTGTCAATGCATGCATTCTGGATATTGCATTGGACATACAGAGTGCAGACTTGTTTTAAAAGTTTACCGGAACGATATTTTAAGTTGATTATTAAATTAGTCTAAAGTAATGAATGTAAAATGATGAATGTAAGTTGATCCTTCACTGAAAAGAATGATTTTAGTTTGGTGGATAATATTAAGTCATAATTGCATTGTCTGCCACTACCCAATCGTGAACCTATAGACGGCATTGTTATAACATTAACGTATACTAAGAATGGCCATGACACTCGTATTTATTTCCTTTTAGTGCCTTTCTTGTTTACCGAAACTCCTTTATTTAATAGATACGTCTGTGCTAGATTCTCCATTCCACTCTCTCACCTGAGATCTTATTCCATGCAGATCAGTTCACTCTTATAGTACTTTTATTTCTATTACTTGCTTATACCGGTAGTTCTTGTGGGTACACCTACAAGTTACCACTACACAGCAGTAGTATGATGAGCAAACATACGGAAGAAGTGCATACACTTCTCTAGGAACACTTCAGGTCGTTCAGGTACAAATGAAAAGACACAAAAGTGGTGACTTGGACTTTAAGGGTAGGCGTCCCTATAAAACAAGAAGCAAAGTCAGCCTGCACGTCAGTAAGTTCAAGTTCATGACTCTATTGTTGTCCGTCCCTTTTCGCAAGATTAGACAATTTATATCTCAAAATATCTCAAAAATACCGCAAATTAAAGATTTGTTAATTAATTTTAAGGTAAGAATAATTACTTACACTTTATAATTTATTCTAAGTATTACGTACATCACAGCCTTATAGGCTTAATTGCTGACCAAAGATTTTGATTTTAACAAACCAATGTGGATCACTGATCTGTTGCAGTTTGTGTAGCTTATAAATGAGTATATTTCTTAATTAACTCTCTTTGCTCGTTTAGGGGACGATGCCTGGGATCCTGTACTTTTTAACGATTTGTATTCTAATTGAAACATGCAACGGGCATCCGGTTGCGAAGAAAGATGGTTTCATCGACAATATCCTCAAGGCAGCGGGTTTTAATGAAACAACAATGACCACTCAATCATCAATAATAACATCGGAAAATGGGGAGCTTCACAGCGGGGCTGTCGTTGCTTCACCCAAGCATCCGGCTAATCATACTGGGGAGATCATAACGAATGCAACAAATTTTGATGTGGATTCTTCAACCACAGACAGTTTCAACGAAACTGTTTTACCCACTCTGTCTTCAGAAAATGTGACGTCATCGTCTTCTGAAAAAAGCCCGTCACTTCCAATTGACTGAGAGTCCAGAGATTGAAAACGGGAATAGCAGTGCAACACCTTCACTTAATACGACATCAAAGATCTTTCCGGAACTCCCAACATCATCCCCTGAAACATTGTCGAAGACAGGGTCGACAAACAGCAGCATCGCAGAGATACCAAGCGGGACACAGCAGAATGTGACAGAAACGACGACCGAACTGATTCCGATTCCCGATGAGCCTTTGTTGTCTAATACCACAGTATCGCCAATCGCCAATAAATCCTCACCCTTCAAGGAAATGGCTTTTTTATCGAGATTACTGGGAGGGATCTCCTCTTTGCTTCCCCCCACCGAAAATGGGATGTCTTCTTTCTCGCAAAAGAGTGAATTCCTTCTGAGATTTGGTTTCGATTGGTTATCCAAGAAACTTACTATTTCATGGCAGAACTAATGTTCTAATTAATAAGATTTTTGAAATTGATGACAAATAATATAATAATGATAAAGAAGTTTAAATATTAGACCTTTATCCGAAGTTATGCCACAGTGCTGTGCACATCATGTAATGGCAGATATACTTAATATCGACATTTACATTAAATAGTATAATAACCTAAATGTGATTTTAGATTTAAAAACTTTGAAAAGAATATTCCTACTATAACTTGTACTGTCTACATGTAAAACTGCCAATAAAAGCTGTATGAAATAATATCTAAGCAGTACATAATATAGAAAAACATACAATTTTTTTAATTCTGCATTTTTCTTAAATTTTGCTGCAAGCTATTATAAATATACAATACGTACCCCAGCTACCTACGGTTTAAATGGATTCAGCTCAATCATCCGGTATTATCACTGTGCTCTCAGTTCAACAATTCCATACTTGTCCTACAAATAGGAAGAAATGCGAAAATAAATGATTTATTATTATTTGAATAAGTAACCTTTGTTTTTGGATCCAAAGTTAAAGCTCACTGGAGATTCAAACGTCACCTAAAGTGAAGGGCGTAAATGAGTTAAGTCATACGGGTAGGATTAAACCACAGGCTTTTCAATGGCCTAAGCCTAATGGCCTAATCCAACCTAATCAGATCTGACTTCGAGAATTTATGTTTTTATTTTATGGACCACTTGTTTTATGTATACAGAAGAGCAGAAGAGAGAATGCATGGTGCATTGTTTTGAAATTTTTTGATGCTATGAAGATTGGCAAGGAGAGGGTTCATAATTTCCGAAAACACAGCTTGATTAATTTAAAAAACTAAAAACGTACCTAAAATTTTAATATTAATATAATTATGGTGGTACATTGCATACCATGGAATGTACCTTTTCATCATCTACATGACGTTTTTCATTCTCGTTCAAGGCATTCCATCAATATAGTAAACAATTTATAAGAATATGCAGAAAAGTTAGCCAATTGAGGAGAAGTTTGAAATGGGTCCATGTTCATGGAAAGAAAACAAAGGAAATGATTCAAAAAAGAGCACGACAATAATATTTACTTGACTCAAGCACTACTGCAGATAAATAAATACCTTTGTTGATGTTGATTTGTTTGGCTCACTCACGTGCTCAACCACCTGCTTCATATTTTAAGAAATCTCTGTTCCTGCATTTTCAATATCTCTCCGATTTATCCGGAATTGTTGCTCAGTAAATGGATCTTAGGAGTTGTAAACGATTAGCCCTTCACCTTACCTTCACCTAGCGATTGAATGCTTTTCACGTGAACAACAGTTGTGGGTGTACCCTTCTACATCCATTGGATAGGAATTATACTTACTGTGGCTGCATGTTCATAGAAAACCCATAAAGATGTGTAGAGCAGGTAAAGATAGTTTTCTACAGCAACTGAAGGTCGAATCCTTTGGTGTACCCTTGGAGTGCATCCGCATCAGCATCCTCCACAAACAACAATAATGTGTACGAGATCTAGCTCACAAGTGCAATATCCTTTTGCATACAGATTATCTCTGTCCGTGAAGATGTTGAACCTGAGTTGAACTCTTTTGTCTTTCCTTTCTTTAACCAACGCCACAATCTGACCTGAACCTAACTTAACACAAAGACAATACCCATCCGTCCTGTATTCTAATAGACAATGTCCTTCAACAAAAAGTTCAGACTATGGAACTGTGGATAATAATGTACAAGAAGAATACAGGCAATCAATCTACAGAGTCATCCATGGGTTTCCGAAAAACAGAAAACAGTTTGAATGGATAAACCCAGATAATGTGTTTCCTCAGATCCCACCTCACGGGTATTTAAGCCAAGTGTCTGAGATCTATTCCATCTCAGTCTCCCTTTAGCTTCTCCTTAGCTGACTGGTTCAGCTTTCATTCATTTTCCAAATTCCAAAATCATTTACCTACATTTTGTGGACTATTCAAAACTAGATTTGGAAATCATTGTATCTCTTCCTTGTGTTTTTCATATATTTATTAAAAAGGAACTGATTTAGCCCAATCTCAGAAAAATGAAGGTAACAATACTAATCCCGGTGGAATTCCAAGCGACTTTAGTACACTTTAATATTTATTATAGATATATTGCTGATCTAATAATTGATCACTCTAATGTATTTTTGCAGATTTTTCTGTTGTTGGTACTCTTCGCCGGATTTGCCTTATCACTTCCATTGAATAGAAGGGAAGAATCCCCTGCAACTCCCGCTGAAAAACCGAAAAATGTACCTGAAAAACTGCCGGCCACTGAAGTAAAAGCCGAAGAAATTCATGATACACAGGATCCAAAAAATGCTCCGGAAGCTAAACCTGAAACTCCATCCTCGGAAGCTAAACCCGAAACTCCATCCGGGGAAGCTAAACCCGAAACTCCATCCGGGGAAGCTAAACCTGAAACTCCATCCGGGGAAGCTAAACCAGAAACTCCATCCGGGGAAGCTAAACCCGAAACTCCATCCTCGGAAGCTAAACCAGAAACTCCATCCTCGGAAGCTAAACCAGAAACTCCATCCTCGGAAGCTAAACCCGAAACTCCATCCTCAGAAGCTAAACCTGAAACTTCATCCCCGGAAGCTAAACCCGAAACTTCATCATCGGAAGCTAAATCCGAAATTCCAGCAGAACCCGAAAATGTAGCTCCGGAATCGAAACCTGAAACCCCAGCTCCAGAATCTAAATCCGACAGCTCTGCTCCGGAATCTAAATCTGAAAGTCCAGCCCCGGAATCTAAATCTGAAAGTCCAGCCCCGGAATCTAAATCTGAAAGTCCAGCCCCGGAATCTAAATCTGAAA